>PVHX01011137.1:0-65820 GCA_004024805.1 Geosciurus inauris | reverse complement strand
GGGGGGTAGCTGGGTCCTGTGGTAGTTGTGTTTTTGTTTTCTTTGAGGAACTTCCGCGCTCTTTCTACAGTGGCGGTGCTAGTTTACATTCCCACCAACAGTGTGTACGTGTTCCTTTCCCCACACCTTCGCCAGCACTGTTTCATTGTTGTTTCCCGTTTTGTTTGATTTTTGATGGTGGCCGTTCTGACCAGAGGGAGTTGGAATCCAGTGCAGTTCTTCTAGCTTGCGTTTCCCACATGGTGGAAGATGGTGAGCATTTTGTCCTAACATTTGTTGGCTATTTGTACTTCCTCTTTTGGGAATTACCTGTTCAGTTCATTTGCCCATTGATTGAATTGTCTGCTGGTTTCTTGGTGTTAGGTTTCTGGAGTTCTTCCTGTGTTCTGGATATTGATCCTCTGCTGGAAGAGTAGCCGAGCAGCGTCTGTCCACCGCAGGCGGCTCTCCACTCTGCTGATTGCCTCCCTGGCTGCAGCAGCTTTCCAGCTGGCTGTGGCCCACCCGTCAGTCTTTGCTGTTATTACCTGAGCTATCGGAGTCCTATGCAGGAGGTCTTCTGAGCCTGTGTCCTGAAGTTCCTCCTCCTCCAGCACTTTCAGGTCTTAATATTTAGGTCTTTGATGCCTCCGGAGTCGACTTTCGCACAAGGGGGGAGGGACCTGCTTCCATTCTGCGTGAGGAGATCGTTTTCCCAGCACCTTGATTCAAGAGGCTGTTTCTCCAGCCCGTTTCTGGCACCGTGGCCCAGAGTCAGACGGCTGTCGCCGAGTGGGCTTGCCTGTCTCTGCTCTGTTGGTCCCGTGCCTGTTGCTCTGTGGTGGATTTTGAAGCCGGGCACCACAATGGCTCGGGGGCTGCTCTTTTTGCTCGGGATTGCTTTGGCTATTCAGGGCCTTTATTCTTCTACATGAATTTTAGATTATTTTTTCTGGTTCTGTGAATAATGTCATCGGTATTTCAATGAGGTTTGCATTGAATCCATAGGGTGCTTTCAGGACTATGGCCATTTTTATAGCATCTGTCAGTCCCTGAACACGGGAGGCTTGCCTGTCTTCAGTGTTGTTCCAGTTCTTTCTTCAGGTCTGTGATCGTCATAGTCAAGATCTTTGGTTAGGTTTATTCCTTGGTATTTTGAAGCTCTTGTGAAGTTGGTTTCTTGATTTCTTTCTTAGGAGGCTCATTATCGGTGTAGAGAAAAGCCATTGATTTCTCTATGTTGATTTTGTGGTCTACTATACTAATTTGCTAAATCTACAGTGCCTTTTTTTTTTTTTTTTTTTTTTTTTGCACTTTTGTGCTTTTTGTGGAAATGTGCGGTTATGACGGCCCCAGCACAGTGCTCAAGTGCTGCCTGGGTTCCTGAGGTGCCCTGCCTGTGGATTCGAGAGGCTTCGTTCAGACAGTCCCAGTGCCGTGGCCGTGAGCTCGGTGTTAATGGATTGATGGTGTGTAGTGAATAGGGCTCTTACACAGAAACCCGTGCAAGAGTGTTACATGAGGACCACATGGTGAAAATGGGCGGGCTGGAAGGACCGTGACCCCGCACCTCCCCGGGTACTGACAGTCTCTGTCCATCAGTATCCTTGGTGACACTTTATAACTTGGGTACTGGGAGTAATGGGAAGTAGGGGTGTGTGTGTGTGTGCACACATGTGTGTATAAACGTGCGTGTGCGGTGAGCTTGAGGACATGCCGTTGTTCCTGGTACCTGTTGGGGTTGGTTCCATGATCCCTGAAGCTGTCAGACCCGCATGCTCGGGTCGGAGCGGGCAGTGCTCACACACTCGTCGCGCTTCACACCGTGTCCGGAAGGCTCGTGAGACCTAATGCCAGCATCGGTGCTGTGCGAGTCACTGTCACTGTGGCTCTGGAAGAGCGATGACAGTATTTTCTGTCTGCAGAAATGGGTCCTGCAGATACGGAGGGCCCTGTGATTGCGTCTGGGATTGAGAGTGCATTGCTGAGTGCCTGACCTCTCCCCTGTGTGTCACAGAACGTCTGGTTACACGGGAACCCTCAGTACACCAAAAGGGGAAGTGAGCGCAAGGCCCAGTCCCGTCACGTGCCGAAGAAGCCACCAGCGGGGCCTGAGAAGCGGCCTGGAGCGCTGGCCGGAGCCAGGCGGGCCCTGCGTCTCTGCTCTGTGCAGTGCCCTTCTCATGTCCCCGTGCAGACCAGACGCCTCCGCATGCTGGGCACACGGCTCCAGTTCTCCTGGCTGGAGCTGACGTGCTCAGGTCTAATTCCAGAGTCCTGAACAAGAGACCCTGTTTGGCCTGGCCTGGATCTGGATCTGGCCTGGCCTGCCTTTACTAGGCATTCTAAGTGTAAGAAAAGGAGCTTCCAGAGGCCCGGAACAGATGGGTCCCTGGAAGGAGCGAGGGCCAGGCCACTAAGCACCTAACACCACCCTCGAGCAGGCAGAGTCCTCACCCACCTTCCCAGGGCAGCTGGGATCCCAGCCAAGTGGGGCTGACCAGGGCCCCTGGGATGGTTCCTATCCTAGCAGGGAGGACAGGCCAGGGCGGGTGAAGCCCCGGCACCCACAGGCTGCAGGCACCTGGCCCCCACGCTGACTGGGCCAGGTGTGGCCCTGGGGTGTCAGGAAGAGGACGAGCTCTGCCTTGCCTGGTGGCTGGGAACCCTGTGTCCCAGGCTCAGGCGAGGAGGGCCTGTGCTCCCGGGACCATGGAGGGCCGTCCCTCGGTACCCCCGAGTGACCCAGAGAGTCGAGGACGGGTGGAGGAGGCACAGCCTGGGAGGACCCGCAGCCCCGGCTGACTGTGGTCATGACGAGGATGACGAGGGTGACGGTGAGGACGAGGACCGGTCTGGTGGGCGCACTTGCGTGCCCAGGCTGCAGGCAGCACCCCACAGCACCTTCTCCCCAACCACGTCACTACTGTCACAATCCCTGATTGTCACGTTGAGGACACTGAGTTGCAGACAGGGGAAGCCGCTTGCCTGAGACCCCGCAGCTAGTGGACAGGGAAGCAGGTCAGCATAGCCCTGGGTCGCGACCTCCCGGCTCGGGCAGAGAATGTACGGTTCCGCCGAGGGGCAGCCAGGTGGGTGCGCGGGCACCCCCTGGGCCCGCCGTCTGGCTGTGGCCAGGCTACCGGGGCAGCAGCCTGAGTCCCTGGTGCAGCAAGGCCCGCAGGGTGAGGGGAACTGGGTGAGAGGCCTCGCTCAGCACCTCAGCGCTGTGACTGTACGCTGGTGACTACTCCCGAGCCTCTGTCCCTCACCAGGAGAGGGCGGGAGGGTTGGCCTGGCCTGCAGGCCTGTGAGTTTAGGGAGACCTAGTCCTGTCACCTGCCCACTGCATGCCCAGCGCCCTGGCCGTGGCTCGCCCCACCCCGCCGCCTCCAGCTCCTCTTCTCTCTGCCTTGGAGGTTGTAAAGAAAGCCAGGCCCTCTGGCCTTGGTGAGGCTGGGCTATGATGGGCTCAACCCACCGGGAGCCTGGACTGGGAAGGGCCAGGCGGGCCTGCTGCTGAGGCTGGGCGAGGGGGCTGTGGCAGGTGGGAGCCGGAGGAAGCCCTCTGCGGCCCCAGACCCAGCGTGGCTTCTGCTTCCTCTTGCCCAGAGGCAGGAAGTCCCAACTGCTCCCCAGGACCACTCCAGACACGGGAGCCGGGAATGAGGGGGTGCAGGAGACAGAGAGAGGAGGAAAGGAGCAGGACAACCCGGAGACCCTTCCTGCAGAGCTCAGCCCTGCCCAGCCAGGTGCTCCCGTCCGTGAGGTCTTGACTTCGGGGCATCTGTCTTCACTGCCATTAATTCCTGAAGTGTGGGTTTTCCGCTGTGCCCGTGGCTGACATGTAGCAGCCGGGAACAAGACAAGCAAGGGCCCTGCCTTCGTGGAACTTAGGACCCCCTAGGAAAGCCAGCACTCGGGCGACGTGCTGGGGACCGGGGTGTCCAGGGGCTGTATGGCAGAGGGCCTTGGGGAGGAGCAGTCGTGGGGGATGTGGAGAAGGGAGCTGCGTTTGAGCTGTGCCCTGGTACTCGACTTGTGACAATTCCATGTTCTGGGTGTATGGGACTGTCTCCACGTGGTGTCATTTAGCTTGTTCCTGTATTTCCCAAACACTGGAACTTAGGTCACGAAGCTTGAGACTCAGGTTAAGTATTTGGGCAGCAGTCCTGACAAGATCCTGCCTGCGGTATGGGCATCACCCAGGGCCCCACACGGTTTGCTTGTTCTTCTGGTGATGCTAGGTTTGATCACCTCAGGTCACACATTTTCCCTTTGCTAGGAAAGTAAGCCTGGGGAATATTTCGACACTGTGAGGCTCTTGCTTTCCAACACTTTCCCAGTGGCTCAGAATCCTCTGAGGGTCTTTCCAAAGCAGCTCTGCCATTTTGCTTTCCCATCAGTGCGTGAGGGTCCCAGTTGCTGCACCTTTTGTCAACACTTGTTATTGGCAGGATTTTTTATCATGTTAATAGCCTCTTGCGTTAGTCAGGTTTCCATTGCTGTGAGGAAATGCCTGAGATAAGCAGCTTATAAGAAGGGAAGTTTCGTTTTGGCTCGTGGTTTTGGAGGTGCACATCCGTGCTTGGTTGGTTCTGTGGCTCTGGGCCTGAGGGAGGCAGCGCGTCATGGTGGGGGCACATGACAAAGGGAATTAGTCACCTTGCTGCAGCCAAGTGGGAAAGAAACAGGAAGGACTGGGGTCCCAGTGTCCTCTGCAAAGGCACGTCCCTCTGTGACCTGGTTTCCTTCTCTGGGGTCCCCTCCTGAAGACTCCACCACCTCCCACCAGCAACACAGGCCGGTGACGTGGGCCTTGCGAGCAGTGTGCCTTGTCTCATGTCCAGTGACCTTGACCTTCCTGCCCGGTGCTCCCCTGCCATCCATGTGTCCTGCTGGTGAAGAATCTGCTCAGGTCTTTGCTCCCTCTTGTTATTGGGCTCATTTTTTCTTCCTGTTGAGCTTACTCTGGACGGAGGACCTTTCTCAGATGTCGCACGTGTTGAGGGCTGTACCATGGACAAAGTTTCAGGGTCATTTCCAGGGAACATGACATGGCATAGATAAATCTCTGTAGGAAATCTGCTTGCAGAAATGTGTGTTTTTTACATTGTGGCAGTGTACATGCAACAAGAAACTCACTGCAACTGCCACTCGGAGGCGTACACGCTGTCCCACAGGTGTCACCCCGCCACCTCCACAGGCTTCATCTCCCTAAACTGGAACTGTCTCCTCCACATCCCATCCTCCCTGGCACTGCCATCTGACTTGTGTGTGAGTTTGGCCCCCCTGTCATACCTGCCCGGTTCTGCTGTGACTGGCTGGTCACTCACCATGACCCTGCAGGGGTTTGTCCTCACTGCTGTGCGCGCCAGAACTTCCGTCCCCAGGCTCTGCATGCACACCACGTCATCTTCATCTGGGTGCCCTGGTCCATTTTGTGCTGCTGTAACAGAATACCAGAGACCGGTTAGTTTATAATGAACAGAAGTTTATTGGCTTACGCCACTGAAGGCTGGAAAGTCCTAGAACAAGTGTTACCTGGTGAGGGGTATTCTTGTCACACCATGGTGCAAGACAAGACCTAGCAGAAGGACTAGGAGGATGGGAAGGAGACAAAGGGGCCCAAACTCATCCTTTGGTAAGGAACCCACTGTGGCAATGGCCAGCCCACTCCTGGCTACCAGCCCTCGTGGCCTGACCACCTCCCCCAGGCCCAAGCCCCCAGCACCATCACACAGGGGACATGTTCAAAGCAAAGCACCATGCATTCGCCAGAAGATACTTGGCTGTTTCCACCTTTGGGTTATTGTGAACAGTGCTGCTGAGAAAGCCGCTGAACTTCCCTAACACTGAGTCTGGAGTGTCACTCAGGCTTGGGTTATAATCTAAATGCCCGGGCCTGGTGTATCAGGATTGGTTAGGTCACAAGTCACAGAAACTAATTCCTAATGGGTTGGAGCAGGACAGGTGGTGTGTTAGCATTCAGTTACTACAGGGAGCACCTGCAGCCACTAACTGGGTAAAGAGAGGTGGTGCATCAGGCTCACAGATTCAGAGGCTCAAGTTCAAGACTGACAGCCCCATGGCTTTGGGCCTCTGGGGGGAGTACCGCATGGCCATGGTGGGCCACACAGTGGAGTCTTGAGCCAGGAAGCAGAGGAGCCTGAGAGAGAATCAGTCCCACAGTCCTCCTGGAGGGCAGGTCCCAGAGACCTATGGACCTCTCGCTAGGCCCCGCCCCTTAAAGGCCCAGAGAGCCTCTCACCAACCTGGGTACCAAGCTTCAACATGGGGACCTCCTGGGACACTCAGATTGCACTCAAACCATAGAAGATGGGCTTGCTCCAGCCAGGGCACTGCCAAGGACTCGGGCTGGACCCGGAGCTCAGACGACGTCATAAGGACTCGGCCACCCCTTCAGTGCCTCTTTGTTCCTGGTGTCCTTCTGTCCTCACCAGCCCTGCAGTGGGGAGGTGGGTCCCTTTGGGGCCATCGGAGCCTCCTAATTGGGGCAAGTGCTCATCCCTGACCAGTGCCAGCCAGTGTTCTGGGTGGCCAGGCCTGGGAGACATGTCCACCCCACCACAAAGACGAGGGGAGGGAAGAGATGATTCCTCAGGGGAAGAGGAAGGGTGCCAGACAGGCTGGGCGGGGGCCACCCGAGGGAAAACAGACAGGCCCTCCTGATGCACGCCGGGTGCCGGGCAAGGCCCCGGGGTCGCTGGTTAAACTGTACTGGGTCCTCGGGGAAGGTCATCATGGCCAAGCAGAGCTGGCCTTGGAACCAGGCGTGTGCCGTCTCCCCAACCCCCAAACCCAGGGCAGTACCAAAGCCAAGCACTGGGACAGTTCTCATTAAAACTTAGGCCTGTGCCTGAGAACGCAGATGTCACATTTGTTCAGAGGTTGGTGCCAGTAAACCCATTATGCCTGCCGGGAGTCCCCGCACTGTGTGTACAGAACCTCAGGGTCACAAACCAGAGGTCAGGAAGGAGTTGGGTGACGCGGCAAGTTCTCCGTTTATGGGAGTCTGCTTTGTGTCCTTTTTTTTTTTTTAAAGCAAAACATTTGACCATCTTTCTTTTTACTTTTTTCCTTGTGTTTTTAATGCCGTCAGCAGTTGTGCGAGCATCTCCAGAGCGGGCCCTTCAGCAGGGTGCTCTCCCCCTCCGCCTCAATTTGCCCATCTAGAAGGGGCGCCGTCAGCGAGGCTGGTCTGGTCTCTCGCAGGGGTGTGGGAACGTCCTCATCAGCGTCCCCACGTGCCCCAGAGCACTTTCCACGAGCACCTGAAGGGATGGCTGCACACGGGTGTTTTTAAAACCACACAGGTGGATAGAGAAGCCACTCTTCTGATTTGATCACTGCACATTTTACACACGTATCAGATCATTCCACTTTTCCATAATTATGTAAAATGAACAACAATTAAACTTTTCAAGTGCATGTGTATATGCAGTCAGGTTCCACGTCTCTCGTCAACCAGCTCAGACAGAAAATGCTAAAAATAAGAAATTTAAAAAACCAGAAAGTTCCAAAAAGCAATGCTTAGATTTACCGCATGCTGTGCATGCTGAATCTGTACAAATGGTGCACAGAGGTCGCACGGGGTGTTTTAAGTGCCCGGGAGATGGTGCAAAGTCCCCGGGATGACGCCCCTAGGTCCTCTGCGAACACTGCACCATGGTATACTGGGGGCTGGAGCATCCTGGAGTTTTGAGTCTGGGGGTTCCGGAAACACTTCCTCACAGATGCTCTGGAGATACACTGCCTCCCTCCACCCCTGCAAGCTCTTCACAGGACGAAAGCCCAGCTCCTCTTTCAGGCCCACACGCCTCTCAGCACCCAGCCTCGCTACCTCCCTGGCCTCCCCGCCTCCCCACACAGCTCTGTCCTGTCTTGAGACAGGCCCAGCAAATTCCAGCCTCCACATCTTCATTCTCAGCTGTCTTCCTCCTTACCCTTTAGGCCACCGAGCCTTCAACACAGGGCCCGTGTGACACTGCAGCTCCAGACCCCCACACTCTGCAGCCAACCCTCGGCCCGTGGGGGGTTGTCTCTGTCCAAACAACTGTCACATGTGGGCACTTTGAATTGTCACAACTCCTTGGTGACAACAGGTAGTTGGTGCAAGCCAGGAGGGGCTCGTGTACACATGTCCCTCGGCCCCTACGTGTCCAGGGTTCTGCAGAGCTGCCGAGGCTCAGCCAGGTGCCTCTGGCCTCCAGTGACCGCCTCACTCGCCCACAGCTGTCAGGGTGTTGCCTTCTCTGTGTGCCATGACTTGGGACAGAGGCTGGGAACAGCCCTGTGGGTGACACGTGGTTCCCATCCTTGATGCTGTTAGATCCCCAGCTCTGTCCTGGGAAGGGTAGAAGCCTGTACCATCAGCCCAATTCACAGACAGAGACACTGGGGCTGGAGGGGACAGTGACAGCCCAGGGTCACAGGGCAGCATGGCTCGGCCTGCAGGAGATCTAAGGTGGCCAGGAGCTCAGATCCCAGGCTCCTCCTGGTGAAAGCGAGAGCTTCGGGCAGGACTGGCAAAGGAGAAACCCGCAGCTGCCCCAAGCTGCCGCCGCCCTGCACCTGACGCCACTTCATCCTTTGTGCAAGTCCCACGGTGCGGTCAGTCCCCACCTTCTGATGGGGCAGCCGAGGCGCAGAGACGGCCAGGAGCCCTCTAGCCCGTCCTCGGTGGGGCTGCAGTGGAAACTGGGTCTGCCTCTTAACCTCGTGCTCCCTCGTGCTCCCTCTGGGTCCCCGAGACCGAGGACCCCGTTGCCGTCCAGCGCGCTCTGGACGGGTGATTGGCCCAGGGCAGATTCTGGAACGTGAGGAGTCCAAGGTGGAGGGCTGGCATCGGGAGATCCATGGCGGGAGGGCAGAAGAGAGGGAGAGCCGCCAAACGCCACCTTAGGACAGCTGTTCTCCTGACGAGGAACTCGCTCCCGAGATCCCCTTGACCACGTTCCTAGCGCAGAGCCCGCTGGTGCTGACGCCTGCCTGTCCCTCCCCACAGGTCTACATCATCCGCGTCACGTGGTCCAGCGGCTCCACCGAGGCCATTTACCGGCGCTACAGCAAGTTCTTTGACCTGCAGGTAAGGACTCGGGGTCTCTGCTGAGCTGCAGGGAGGGGAGGGGTTCATAGACCTGACTTTGCAGTACGGCTTCCGAGTCTGGACTGTTTCCTGGACTTCAACATGCTGTCCGTTGCGTCCCCATGTCAGGAACGTGCTCTTGGCTCTGTGCTTTGATATGCGGGATTTTCTGAGGAAGAGGAAGAGCCCTGTGGGCCTGCTGCAGACGGGAGCGGGTCTCACAGCCTTCCCATGAGCTTTGCTGCACCGTCTGGAACTCGAGTTTCGAATGCTCAGCCCAGTTGCTGGTGAGCTCAGCTTGTTGAATGCAGCTGGGCTCTTGGGGCAGGTGGGCTCTGAAGCTGGCCCTGCCTCTGGCCCACCTCAGCCTCTCCCCCTCCACAGTCAGCCCCTGCCCACCACCAGGCCTTTGCCCTTGTGGAGCCTTGCCTGGAACATTCCCCGCCCCTCCTACACCACTGCTCTGCTCAGGCAGCTCCTGAGGGCGTTTGTCCTCTGGGAAGCCTCGTCTGACTGTCCTCAGCCAGCAAGAGCCACCTGCTCTGCGCCCAGGGGCCTGTGGGCTTCTCTGTGTCGACTGCCTGTCTGTCTCCCCCTCTGGATAACGGAGGTCATGGGCAGGGACACATCTGCCCCAGCCTGTCGGTGATGTTTTACTCAGTGCCCAGCCCACATGCCTGGTCAGCCTGCGTTTGGTGGACAGATGGATGGATGAGCCAGTGATCAAACACCACGTGCACTGTGGTCTCAGTAAGCCCTGCAGCACGGGGCCTGGCCTCCGCCCGGCCCACGAAGGTGGAGCAGTCCTGACACCTGGGCCAGTACCTCCATCTCAGCCACAAAGGCAGGCAACTCAGAGCAGATGTGAGAGGCACTGGCCCCTCGTTAGGGTGAGACAGAGCTCTTTAGAAAACACCTGCCTTGGGTGAGGGGCTGGGGAAACGTGCCCAGGTTTCTTTCTGCGGCAGAGAGCGGTGAGGTCTTCCCTTCCTGTGTCTCAGAACACTTCTGTTCCAAGTGGCCGAGCCAGCTCAGATTTGCCAGAGCGAGCGAGAAGGGCTTCAGGCTGGTGTGACCGAATGTCCTAGCAGCAGAAGCCTCTTGGGCTTCAGGCATGGCTGCATCAGGAGTCTATAGCATAGCTGGCCCGCCTCTTCTCTCATGCCGCACTCCCAGGTCTGCGGTGTGGGCTTCGTGTTCAGACCTGCGGGGCTGCAGCACACGCTCAGCACCAGAGAGAAGTAAAAGTCACTTCTCAGAAATGCCTGCAGGCATTCTGTGTGTCAGAGGTGCGTCTCCACACCAGTCAGCTCGAGCGAGCAGCCGGACAGCCAGTGGGCTCCTGGGTCCCTGGAGTCCCGGGATGTGGCCTGAGACTTGGACAGAGGTAGCGGTAGACACAGCCATGATCAAAGGTTGGGTAGCGGGTGCTGGGCGGCAGAGGACAGCCCCCGGGCTCCCCCCCAGCCTGTCCCTTCACCTCATGGGTCTCTGGCAACCTGGGTGATACTAATTGCAGGTATCCTTGTCTCTGAGAATGTCAAATAGAGGGTTTTCAGAGCCCGTGTCCTGTTACCGCAAAGGAGAAGAGAAAAAATGTGCTCCTGGTGGGTTTCTCCAGTATCACTGAGCAATCTCGGCCACCTGCGGAAGACACCCCGAGACTCCTGGCATCACATGAAGCAGTGGAGATACCGGTTGCTTAATTACGTGAGATGGAATGGACTCGCTTTTGTTCAGTGTGCAGCCATTTCAGACATCATGGTTTTCCTCTGCTCTCCTGCAAGCAGGAGTTAAATGAAAAAAAACCAAGATGGTGCGTCTCACAGACACCGGGGCACCATCCGAAATGAGGTGGCCGGAGCGAACCCTGAGGCCTGGAAGCGGCTTCCCTGGCGACGGGCTAGGGAGGGCCGAGCCAGGGTCTGACCGCAGCTCTTCCTCACCCGAAGCCTGGCCTCCAGCTCCCTCCAGCCCTGACTCAACTTTATTCCTACCAGAACTTGAAAGTTAGGTTTCTTCCCAGCTCAGCATAATCGGTGGCAGTTGGGGGTTTGCCGTCATATAAACAGCTGCCGGCCGCTCTGGGCCCACCGCGGGACCATCTTCCCCAGGCCAGGCCTCAGCCAAGCCTAGCCGGCTTTAAGGAGCCCCAGATGGGCATCTGTGGCAGGAAAGTCACGGGATTTCTGGGGTCCTAGTCACCCTGGGAACAGCCTTTCCCCACCCAGAGAGAAGCAGGATGAGGTCAGGCAGGGCCGCAGCTGTTCCCCAGGACAGGCAGGGAGGCAGCCCAGAGGGGCTGTGACACTCTGTTAGATGATTTCATGATTCCACTGCCCTCCCTCCCCTCTGGCACTGCGCCTTGGTTTTTTCAGAAGTAACTTGGCGCCAAGAGTGTGGGGAGGGCTGAGGCCTCACGGAGGAGCAGCTTGGCCAGTGTGTTGTAATGGAAAAAGCAGAGGGCTTGGTCAGGAGGCCCAGGCCCAGCCGCCCACTAGCTGTGTGGCCTTGGGCACCCCCTTAACCCCTCTGGGCCTGAGTGTCCTCATCAGTGACATGGCACGAGGGGCAGACGGAAGCCCGGTCAAGGTGGTTACTCAGACGGCACCCTCATTACCAAGTGGACTGAGAAGTCCCACGGCCCTTGGCTTTAGGTGTGGCTGGACCCGAGGACCACCATGTCTAGGAGGGCTTGTCTTTATCCACTGTTGGTTTTGTTTGTGCCCAGGCCAGGTGGTGACAGCATGGTGGCAGCCACAGCACCAGGCTTTATCTAACAGACCAGCACAGGGATGTTAGGGAAAGGAGAACCACACCCCCGCAATCTGAGCAGGAGTCTTATTGGCTCATCTTGGGTCACATGATCAGGCCACCAGGACCAGCCCAGGGACTGAAAATAGAATCAGCACCCTTCCCTGCCAATGCGCCTAGACCCAAGGGTGGTACATTCCCCAGTGGACACCAGGGAAATAGCTGGTAGGCGGCAGAAAACCATAAATGCCCTTTCTGGCAGAGGCAGGACATTTAGGCAGAGAAAACCATCTGCAGAGAGGCCACTTGGAAAAGTTGGAGCATGGCCCCAGTTCCCTTGTATGAAGAGATTCAGTCACCAGTGAGACCCCCTCCCTCCCCCGTGAAGACTGGTTTCTGGGTTTGCTCACCTTAAAAGAATCAGACCCTGCTAGTCATGCCTGCCACTATAGTTGGCATCTGGTCACAGGTCTTACTCGGGACAGGGTAGAGCCCTGTGCTTAGAATAGGAGCACCTGGTGTCAGGGCCCAACCCTTGTTCTCCCAGCTGCGTTAGCTTGGGCAGGTCACTCAGCCTCTCTGAGCCTCCCTTTTAGCTTAATTCATCAGAGTGTGGCATAGGGAGCTGGCATCCAAGCAGGGCATTGGTGATGACCACCGTGCCCACGGAGCTGAGGCCAGTGTCTACTGGAAATGTGGTTTGGTTGAGCCATGTAGTAATAGCATCCACAGCTGTCCACCCAGCTGTGCCAGGTACCTGTGTCAGTACCGTGATCTTCATTTACACGTGTGAGCTCAGCATCGGTCCGTTTCACAGACGAGGAAACTCAAGCTCAGAGAGGCAGCCCCAGGCTCAGAAAGCAGCAGGGCACTGACCAGTGCCTCGCCCTGCCTCCTTGGGCCAGGACTGCCTGTGGATCTGCCTGCTCAGACATGGGTTGGCCTGTGGAGACCTGGCCAGGCCGCCCTTTGCAAGGCCTGTGCATCTCCTCCCTGCTGGACGGGGCAGAGTCTGCTGTGCATCGGGTGGTTCTGACCAGACCATGAGTCTTAAGCATGTGAGGGCCCCTGTGCCCTTTGCCCTTGGAGTTGCCCCTGGTCCCTTGTGCCAGCAGGTCATGGCCGTCAGCGAGGCCAGGGCTTCCCTCACACAAGGCAGCTGAACATGTGCTGCCCTGGACCTGGCCTGGCACAGGGGACCATGGTGAGCTTCAGCTTCCCACAAGCTCTCTGTGTAGTGGGGGCTCCCCAGTACAGCCAGGGCAGGGTGTTCAGAGGGGACCTCTTACCCAGCGGGGCCCCCTCACAGGGCGTGCTTCCTGGTGGAGGTGACATCTGAACGGGTCTTGACAGTGGGGGAGTGGGAAGGGCATTCCCAGCAGGGCAGCCGGAGTCTGCAGAACCCTCAGGGCGGAGAGCAGAGCGGGTGGGACACAGCCGCTGAGTCACTCGGCCTGCCAGGGAGCACTCTCTGGGAGAAGCGTCAGCCACGCCTGTAACAGAAGCACTCTGAGCTGGGAAGTCCCTGCCTGGGGGTCCAGAGAGGCCTTGCAGCCCCCCTGCTGCCCCATGGGGCAGGGGGCCGGCCTGGCGCAGGTGCAGCTGTCGAGACGCATCAGATCACAGCGGCCTCTTGATCTGCGCCTCCTCTCGTCAGACACAGAAGCCTGTCCCAAGTCACTCAGCCAAAGTTCTTTCCCGTTTCAGTTGAAATAAGACCGACCTGTCCCCTTCCAAGAGTTTGATTGTCCCAAACTCTTGAGAGTGTGACAGTCCCAAGTGCTCCTTTTGGAGGGCTGTCTGCCTCGAAGTCCCCGCAGCGTTTCCTCTGTCACTTCGGGGGTGGGCACGGGGTGGGCAGAGCCCACGCTCTTCCTCGGCAGGCAGGCTGGCCGGCTGGCGGCGTCCCAGAGAGGCCCCAGCCCAAACCAGCCCAGAACGCTCTGGGCCACATTTACCCAAAAGCGCCTCGCGTCAGATGTGCTGTCCTCCCAGACGTCCCTTTCAGAGGTGCAGGGTGCCTGCAGCCTGCTGGGCACCCTGAAGGGAGTGCCTTCTTCCCCCGGGCAGTTCCTGCCTTACTGATGGCGCAGAGCTAAGCTAGTACAGTAGTTGTCTTTTCCCACAAGCTTTGCAATTCTTTCTTTCTAAAATAGCAAGAGGCATGATCGTCTTGGACAGAGGCATCTGAATGCACAGCCAGGCCTTGGTGCGGCTCCCTGGAAGTTTCTCTTCTCTTTGGTCAGCAATGGCTGACCAACCAGCGAAGCCCATTGGCTCCTTCTCTCCGTCACTCATTCTAGGCACAGATACACACAGGCACCTCCACATACCCACCAGGAGGTGAGAGGGCACAGGAGAGGGCATGCAGGCCAACAGGGAGGCCAGGCTAGGCAGGCAGGAGGCAGTGGTGGGCTCTTTCTGGCGTGTCCAGCAGGGTGCCAGGCACACTGACATTGAGACCAGCTCACCGAGGGGTCCAAACCCCCAAACCAGCACACCCCGTTGCCAATGGGGCCCAGGTACCAAGGTGGTGTGTCATGCTCCGAAGCCCCTGCCCAGGACCTTGGTATCACTTAAGGTCTTGATCATTTCAGGCACCGAAAGCGTCCCACTTGCCGCAGTCTGTTCCGTGCCCCCTCCGCCCCACCTGTCCCATGGTGCCTCCTACAGCACCTTGCAGTTACCAGCTTACATGTCAGTGTCCTCCAGATCACGCGTCTTCACCGCTGTGCCCACACGTCCCGCACAGCCAGGTGCGGTGCTGTCTGCTGAGACACTGGGCGGCTCTTGGGTCTGGCAGGTACAATGGTGTCACAGCGTAGACCTAACCAGATCCTGTTGTGGGTTGTTCCTTAACACAACCTGGCCACTCTCGGAAGCAGGACGACCTCCTGTCCATGAAATTCTGGTGCCCCTGAGGGTGCTGTTTGCATTTCCTTCAAGTCCCAGGGCAGGAAGCCCCCCAGGAACACCAACAACAGGCCCTTGCAGTCTGAGCCTTCGCCATCTGGCAGCTGCCAGTGTAAAGAATTGCTCTCACGGGGCCCGGGGTCCCCCCGAAATTGCCTTCCCTGTTGCCTTGGGTTTCTGCAAAGCTGTATCTTTTTTTAATCAAATCTCTCGTCACATAATTCCTTCGAGTGGTCGGAGGGGCACTGACTGTGTGTGGAAGGTCTGAGTGTGCGTCTTCCTCTCACCTTCAGATGCAGATGTTGGACAAGTTTCCCACGGAAGGGGGACAGAAGGACCCCAAGCAGCGCATCATCCCCTTTCTGCCAGGTAGGTGACTTGCACCATCAGACGGGACTCTGGGGACCACGAACAGCTCCAGGTCTCTCAGGGTGGCTCATGAGCTCCTCCTCCTTCATCAGAAAACACTGTCCCACTGCCCAGAGTCTTGAGTGTCTGGGACGTGGGCCCCACCGTTTCCGAGGCACACAAGCGTGCCTCACCGCCGTCTCCAGAGTGGGAATCGCCGGGCGCAGCGCTTCTGCGGAACCAGCTCTCTGCTCTGGATGCTCTGTTCACTTTCTGCTCCTGCATCACAGACGCTGCCAGTTCAGTAGCTCTAAGCGACACCCATTTATTCCTTCACGTTCTGCAGGCAGGTGTCCAGGCTGGCTCGGCTGGTTCTCTGTTTAGGGCCTTAGGAGGCCAGCGTCCAGGTATCAGCTGGGCTGAGGTGTGACCTGGCATCTGCAGAAGGCACAGCCAACCTCAGTCACCTTGTGGCACATTCCACTTTCCTGCTAGATGTCTGCTGGCCCCTCAGTGTCTGCCTGCGTTCCTCGGCATGTGGCCCCACTCTCTTTGGGCCCACCACAGGGCAGCAAGTCTTTCTTGTGCCTCAGAGCCCTTCAACGTCCCCATCTGCCACAGTCGGAGAACACTGTCTGCCTAGAGGGCTCATGCGTTACTTGGCTGGTCCAGGATGGTCCGTCCTTTAAGGAGAGCGCAAGGCCTGTGACGTCTCATCCTATACATAGGATCCAGGATGCGGGAGGACATCGAGGGGTCCCTGCAGGAACCTTGCCTGTCTGTCACCACAGCGACCAGTTATTGTCTGAGTACTAGGTATCACGCCAGATGCTGGGGAGGATTGAAAGCTATGTGGGCTAGTCCCTGCCCCAGAAGGTACCCAAGAATGGCATCAAGGCTGCAGCTGGAAGAAGAGGGTCATCTGGGCCGGTGGTTTCGCTTCAAGTCCAGATAGCAGCACGTATTGACTGTCCAGACGAGCCAGTTGCTGGGTGCCTCAGTCTCCAGGCACCCGCAGGGCCAGCATTCCTGTGCTGACTACACAGATTAGGAAACTGACGCTCAGAAAAGCTGTCCATCCGCCTTGTGCCCGCGGCAGAGCTGGCTCCGCCAGGACTCAGGCAGCCTGGCTCCACTCCCAGGGCCTCCTACTCACTACCTCTTTCTTTTTTGAAGGGCATGGGCTTCCCTGTTTTATCTAGGCTCTTCTCAAATCCTGGGCTCAAGGGACCTTCCTCCCGCTTCAGCCTCCCAAGTGGCTGGGGCCCTAGGGGCTTCCCCTGCTTTGAATGACACGCATTGAGTTTTATCTCTTCATTCACAAACTGCAGATAATAAAGGGACCTGAGTGAGGTGTAAATGCATGGCAGGTGGCCAGGGGACATTGATGCTAGTGATTGCTTCTACACATAGATAGTCAGCAAGTCACCCCCATGCTTAGGGAGCTGCATCTGTCTCCTTCCTGTTTCAGACAAGGGAACTGTCACTGGGTCACAGGAGCACCCGTCCTTCCATCCCTTCGCCAGGAGGTCAGTGGGTCCTTCAGATGCTGGCACCCTTGGGCAGGTGTGGAGACGGAGTGGATGGTTTGCCACACCCCCACTGGGAGTGTCCTTTGCCTAAAGAACTTAACACATCTGTCCCACCCCTGGCAAAGCCAGCTGCCACTGGAATTCCTTTCACACTGGAGGAAACCCCCAGCAGGCAGGCGCATCAGCCAGCTGGGGCTGCGAAGCCTGTGCCCAGCCTGTGGCCTCGAGCAGGGCCACGCCCCTCTGGGCCTCAGTTTCCACTTCTCTAAGGGGGAACAGTGGCCCCCGCTTCACAAGGCCCAACCCATGGCCGTAGTAGGTTCTCCATAGACAGGGTCCTGGGACATTCCTTAGGGATTTTAGGGCTTCCTCTGTAGAGTTATCCTTAAATGATCAAGACCTTAAGTGATACCAAGTTAAACTGGGCTCTAAATATAGGTTTTTCTTCAAGAAAGGAAAGGAAAGAGCTGCTTTCCTGCATGAAAGGCAAAAGCAGCTCTGGAAAAACTTCCCAAGAAGAGAACTTGAGCCCGGCCCTCTCCCCGGCTCTTAGAAGCTTGGGGGGTTACGTAATCCTTTCCCACCCAAGAATTAGTGAAAACACTGTTCTCCGGGACTTGGCCCCTTTGTCCCTGCTCAAGGCACCCCTTGTAGCTCGCAGAGATCCCTTTGGGCCCCAGGACCCCTGGCACCTCCCTTCTGAGCCCATCTCTCTGCTCCTCCTAGAGGCCCCAGCCCAGGGCAGGGGGGCCCAGTCCCCTCTCCTTGGGGTCACTTTTCTGTGCAGACTGCCATGTCAGCAGAACAAAAGCAAGTCTCCTGTTAGCACAAAGGCCGGGGAGGGGGCCAGCGGCCGCTTTCCATCCCAGCAGGAGCCGGGAAGCCAACTTGGCAGAGGAGGCTGCTTGAAAACTAAGAAGTACAGTTTGGCTTCCTCCACCGCTGGCAGAGCCCTCGCCCCAGAACACCCTTTCCACGCCAGTGAGGCCACAGGCGTGCCTGCCCGCCCTGATCACACGGAGGCACACAGAGGTGGCAGGGCCACTGCCCCGAGGGCCTCCACGAGGAAGATGTGGCCCAGGAGGCTCCAGCTCCTGTGCCAAAACCTCTGGTCCCAGGGCCCTGACCCTGGCCTGCATGCCACTCTCTGCTGTGGGTGAAGGGCCCTGGGCCTGCCAGAGGCTGGGCTCAAGCAGACGGGAACAGAGGAAGATCATGTGCTCTTAATTGCAGAGTGCCACGCTGCATCCTCCAGGCTGCTTTTAAGAAAGAAAAACAAGTCATGACTCCTTTGTGCACACCTACTAAGGGCCAGCCCCGTGCTGCGAGTGTCCTGGCGATTACTTCCAAGACCGTCTTGTAGATGAGACAAAGGCTCTGAGAGGACCACACTCCTCAAGGCCTCACAGCAGCAGAGGCGGCCCTGGGACGGGCCTGTGGCCTCCCCATGCCCTTGCTGGGACTGGAGTGGAGCTCTTGTTCCCAGGGAACCCCAGAGGGGCCTGAGTTTTCTGTCCTCCTCTTTCGCCAACATGGGCTGAGCTGTGAGCGGATCCTCAGCTTTCAGTTCTTTTTTTTTTTAGTAGTTGTAGGTGGACAGCATGCCTTTATTTTATGTGTTTATTTTTATGTGGTGCTGAGGACTGAACCCAGCGTCTCTCACACGCTAGGCAAGCGCTCTGCCGCTGGGCCCCAGCCTCAGCCCAGCCTTGAGTTCTTAAGGGGTCCAGTGACTTGAGGACTGGCTTGTTTCCGCCAGGGGCCAGCAGGGGCCCCATGTTGGTTGTCAGTATTTGAGCCTTCTCACAAGCGGTCAGTGAGAGGCCTGTACACCACTGTCCACCGCCCCCTGGGCCACAAAAGGGGAAACTGTACCAAATGGAACCAAACTATTTTTGTTTGGGGAGTCCTTTCCCGCCTTGAGAAGTCACCAAGGGCGGGGAGCACTTGCCACACAGGTCTCCCACACGCTCCTGAGATCTCCCAAAGGTGGGGACACTCCTGAGGGTTCTGGGTGGCAGGAGTCCCACCCACAGGGGCCAGTGAGAATGGAAGGTGGGGTACTCGATGGTCCCAGTGGGGCCCCCAGCCAGGTGGGTCTGAACCTAGGACACGGAGCCTTCTGCAGGCAGGGCAGTGCTGCCGTGAAGTCCGCGCCCTGAGCGACTGAGGGAGGCAGACTCCTTCCCCTCTGGCACGCAGCTGGGTCCCACACCCCCACAAACGATAGCAAGCTTTTCTGATTCTGGAAGCAGTCAGTGTTTGTGGTAGAAACTTTGGGGAAAACCTAAAGAAGAAAACCAGACTTCTTCTCTGTCTTCCATTCCTCAGGAGACAAGCACTTAGAACCCTTCGACGTATTTTCTTCTAGATTTTTCTTTTCTAAGCATGGGTGTCCCAGGAAGGTGCAAAAGCAGGAAAGAGTGTGGGAGTTTGGGGAACAGGAGGCAGGAGCAAGAGGTAAATGAGGGGCTGGACTGTTGGGTTGAGCAGCCCTGGGCCGTCCACGGCGCCACTCACCCCAGAACCTGCCCACAGGCCATCGTCCCTGGTCAGTGCAGGGGGAACCTTTCCTTCATGGCTGCCTTTAGCCTCCTCATAAAACTTATTTGCTGAGGTCAGGCCCCGAGAGACAGGTACTGCGTGTTCTCATGTGCACAGGGAGGCTGAGGGTGATTTCCAGGAAGCAGAGAGCAGGAAAATGGCCATAGGACACTGGGAGGGAGGGCATGGGGCCCTGGACAGAGCAACGGCTTTGTGTCCGCAGCATCATGGGGCAGCTGTGGCTGGCAGCCACCAATCAAGCACTTCAAAAAAACTAGTAGCGGGGCTGGGGCTGTGGCCCAGTGGTAGAGCGCTCGCCTCGCATGCGTGAGGCACTGGGTTCGATACTCAGCACCACATAAAAACAGATAAAATAAAGATATTGTGTCCATCTACAACTAAACATATATATATATATTTGTTTTTTAAAGAAAAAGAAAAGGCTAGTAGAGAGGATTTTGAACACTCCCAGCACAGATGTCTGAGATGATGAATGGACCAGGTGCCCTGCTGTGGTCACCCCAGCTTGTGTGCCTATATGGAAATGTCACGTCGTCCCCCATGAACATGTGTAGTTACCACGTGTCAATAAAAATATGTTTATAAAACTTACTCATAAAACTTTCTCAAAACTTAATTCATCCCCCAGTCCTGTCCTAGAGCTGTGAACAGGGCTTTGGGGACACTTGTGGGATTACCCAAGCCAGGGCGATGTCCAGCAGGCAGGAACTGTGGTGCCACTCAGCCCACCCAAGACACCCTCATCTGCACCCTCCAGGCTGCTCTGAGTGGCTCACTGCTCCCTGACAACTCAGTGTGTTCTCCTCTCCTGCAGGCAAGATCCTCTTCCGGAGAAGCCACATCCGGGACGTGGCCGTCAAACGCCTGATTCCAATTGATGAGTACTGCAAGGTAAGTCTGAGAAGTGCCACAGCCCCCACCCGCCCAGGAATGTGGGGTTTTGGGTTTTTGTTTTGTTTTGTTTTCCTTTTCTGACTACAAGATACTCATTGTGAAAATTTTTGTACAATTGAAAGAAATGTAAAGTAACTACAGGGGAAAAAATCACATGATTCCTCAGCCCAGAAGGATCTATCAAGGGTTTTATGTGCTTCTGTGCCATGTTTTCTCTGTGTGAGTGCCTCTTCATGGTGTTGAGATCATCCTGTGCGTACTTTTTTGCTGCTCTTTTTCTTTTACTGTTGTGACGTAAGAATTTCCCCGTGTTCATAGAAATCCCCTTGAGCTTACTTTTAGTGGCTGCATAGTATTCCATTGTGTGTGAATGTTTGAGAAGTTGTTTAGCCAGCCCTCTGTCAGGTGATGCATCCGGCTTCCTGTCCCTTGAGTGTTTGAAACAAAGTGCCTGCCTTAGGTTGTATTTCATTTAATTGGAGGCTGTGGTCAGGAAAGAAATATATATATATATATATATTTTTTTTTTTTTGAGCATTTAAAAAAAGCCAGTAGAGAGGATTTTGAATGTGTGTGTGTGTGCGCACGTGTGTGTAGTTTCTCTGAGTATTTGCTTCTCCAAGTTAAATAGCTTGAAGAGTGGGAATAAGCAAGAGATGCCTTTAAAATGGGGAGCTGAATGATTTCTACCTTAGATGGGGAATAAAGCCAGTATGTTAACCCTCACCACCTCCACCTTTCTTACTGAAGGGGCAGGTCAGTATAAGCACACAAGAGAAAAAGGAAAGGCCTCCGGGTTAGAAAGAAAGGAGTGCAATTGTCGTGACCCACGGGTGCCACAAAGCTCTATGTAAACAGCCAAGAGACCCATACACAGAACACACAACTAGGGAATGAGCTTGGTAAGACCCCCGAATACAGGATAAATATACAGAACTTACTTGCATTTATATAATCTACAAATGAATAACCCAGAAATGGAATTAAGAAAACAATTCCACTCCCAGTAGCACCAGAAAGAATAAAATACTCAGGAATAATCTTCAGTAAAAAGCAGTACAGGATTTTACTGCAACTACAAAACATTGCCAAGAGAAATCAAAGAAGAGCTGAACTCATGGAGAGGCATCCCAGACTCATGGATTGGGAGAGTTGCCGTTGAGGCAGTTCTCCCCAGCCGGATCTCTATGCTGAATGCAATTCCTGTTGAAATCCTAGTAGGGTTTTTTTTTTTTGTAAAATTGACAAGCTGATCCTTAAGGACAGAGTTAGAGGAGCCATGCTAGCCATTTCCAGAACTTCCTACATGGCTGCAGTAATGGAGATGGTCTGGTATTGACGTAGGGATGAACACATGGATCAGGGGAACAACACTGAGGGTCCGGAAGTAAGCTCATGCAAAATATATGCTGTCAGTATTCAGTAAAGATGCCGAGACAATTCAGGGGGAAAGGATAGGTAATCTTCTTATGAACAGTTGGGACAGCTATTTTTACACTAGTTTCCTAGGGCTACATAACATTGTCCCAGATAGCAAGGCTTTCTGGGGACACTTCCTTTGGCTTGCACACAGCCGTCTTCCCCCTGTGACTTCATGGGACCTTTTCTCTGCACCCTACCATACCCTGCTCTCTCTTCTTATAAAGATACCAGTTACATTGGGTTAAAGGCCATCCCTGATGACTCAGAGCACCTCCTTAAAGGCTCTGTCTATGGGGCTGGGGTTATGGCGCAGTGGTAGCATGCTCACCTAGCACGCAAGAGGAACTGGGTTCGATTCTCAGCACCACATAAAAAAATTTAAAAAAAAATAAAGATATTCTGTCCACCTACAACTAAAAAATAAATATTAAAAAAAAAAAAAGGCTCTGTCTATCTCCAGATAAGTCACCTCCCAGGCACTGGGGGTCAGGACTTGAATATTATGAATGTAGGGTTAGGGGAGGAGATAGCCAGAAAAAAGGAAATTGGACCCACGTGTAAAAATCAACTCAAATAAATATGAGAGCTCCTAGGAAGAAACCTTCATGACCATGGGATAGGCAAAGAATTTTTTGATATGACACCAAAAATCAGGCCTAAAAGAAAAATTGATAAAATTGAACTTCATTCGCCAATTGCACTTAAAACTCTTGCTTCAAACGTTGCCCTTAAGACAACGGAAAGACGTGGCCTGGGCTGGGTGTAGCAAGTCTTTAAAAGTCATATATGATAAGGACATAGTGAGAATATATGAAGAACTCAAGAATTAAAAAGGCAACTCAACTTTAAAATGGGGAAGAGACTTTCCTCTCACCTAAAGAGATGCAGGGATGGCCAGTGAGACCACGGCAGGATGCCCAGCGTGGTCAGTCATTAGGTTGGTGCCTGTGCTGAGGCAGCCTCTGCAACGGCCACGAACAGCAGGGCAGTGTACGTGGGTGATGGTGGGACCCTAGAGCCCTGGTCCTGGTGCAAACGTGGGATAAGCTGCTTTGGAAAACTGCTTGGCGGTTCCTTCAGAAGTTGAGCTCGTCGCAGGACCACTCTGGAGTACGCACTCGAGGGCACTGAAAGCTTGCGTCAAAGCTCTGGATGCGAATGCTCCTAGCAACTGTGGCTTGTCATTGCCAAACCCTGGAAGCAGCCGACATGCCCATCAGCTGGTGAGTGGACAGGAAAGTGTGGGGTCCACACCATAGAATATATCCACAGTATCAGCCGGGCGTGGTGGCGCATGCCTATAATCCCAGCACTTTGGGAGGCTGAGGCAGGAGGATCGCCAGTTCAAAGCCAGCCTCAGCAATGGCGAGGCACTAAGCAACTCAGTGAGACCCTGTCTCTACATAAAACACAAAATAGGGCTGGGGATGTGGCTCAGTGGTCGAGTATCCCTGAGTTCAATCCCCAGTACCAAAAAAAAAAAAGGAATATATTCACAGTATCAAACCGTAAAAAACACTGATGAGTGCTGCAACCTGGGTGAGTCACAAAGGCATGATGCTGCGTGAAAGAAGCCAGATCCAGAAGACACGCACCATATGATTCCTTTAGTGTGAAATGGGCAGAAAAGGCAAATCTGTAACGACAAAGCAGATCCGTGGCTTCAGGGCCCGGGGCAGTGGAAGTGGAAATGGAGTGCAGATCAGGTTGGAAGGGAGGTTTGCGGCTGTGGGAAAGCTCCCAAACCAAGTGGTGGACACGACGGCACAATTCTGCAGTTTACCAGATATCAGTGACTTGATTGTGTGTTTACAATGGATAAATTGTGTGGTCTATAAATTACACTACGATGAATCGTTAAAAAAATATTAACGAAAGGGCATGGTGGGGACAGATACCTGCCCCCTTCTCTTGGCAGGGGACACCAAGGAGGGGCAGGCGGCCACTCCTCATGTTCTGCTCTGGGCCCGGCGTGACCTCATTTCATCCCTCCAGCAATGCTGAGGAGGAGACCTCACTGTCCTGTAGGAGAGGAAATGGAGGCCCAGGAAGGTCACTTGCAGTCACAGCCACGCAGGGTTTGGAACTGAGCCCACGCCTCCTACGCCCTGCTGCTCACATTGCACGTGGCCTAAGTGCCGATGCCGGAGGCGGGAGCACGCAGCAGGTGCTCAGAGCGGAGCCGGGGCGTGGAGCTGGTTGAGTGTGTCCCCTAGAGGCTCATGAGCTGGAAGCATGGGCCCTGGTGTGTTGGTGTGCAGGTGGTGAGCCTTTGAGAAGGGGGACCTGGTGCAAGATAATCAGGTCCTGAGGCCCCCCAGGAGGGGTTAATGCTGATCTCAAAGGGAGTGGGTTCTCTGAGGGCAGCTTGTTACAAAGTGAGGCTGCCCCACCCGCTCCTCTGCACACAACTGGTTTCCTTTCCACTTCTACCCCATGTTGTGATGCAGCCACAGGCTCTTGCTAGGATGCTAGCACCATGTTGTTTGGACCCTGCAGCCACCTGAATTGTGAGCCAAACAAACCTCTTCACCATATAAAGTATCCAGCCTGAGGTGTTTTGTTACAGCACTACAAAACAGACTGATATAGGCAGATTATTCAGATTCATCTTTCCTAGTATTTCCTTAGAAAGGGATGGGGGCGAGGGTGGGGCAGCTGTGCAGCCTCAAGGATGTGATTGCTGCCTTCCAACTCCCAGAGGGAAATTCAGGTCTTCACTCTGTCCTTTTCCAAACCTCTAAAGCCTGAAATTCCCATTCTGGAGACAGGATTTCTTTGTCCAGGCCCTGCTGGCAGAAACACTGGGCCCGTGGGGTTGCCTTGCCCAGCTGGGAGTTCCTGCAGGAACAGAACCAGTCACCCCTCAGCCCGGTTTCCCCGGCCCAGCTTCTCTCCGAGTCAGACTTCCCTCTCACCCAGGGTGCCTCAGCCTCTGGGCATTGGATTTTGAAAAGGAAATTTGAAATCCTTAAGCAATAAGGGGAAGCAACAGCTGTCTGCCGCTGCCTGGTGCCTGGAAGAACACAGAGATCCATCTGGATTAACCACAGCGAAGAGACGGCTTGCGTCATATGAGCCACGTGGAAATTAGCAACCTTGCCATTAATGAATCACAACAAATAGCAGATATTTGGGGATTTGGGTTGGCCACATTCCCTGGACTCAGCTTCAGGGGACCTGCCCTCCTCGAGGAGTGGAAATGTGCCTTTTGTCACCTGATCTGCTGTCCTTTCCAGGCTTCAAAGGCTGTCCCTGACATCCGGGTATCTGCTGGTGACGCGTTGTGACCTGACTGACGCCGTCTGATCTACTACAGCTAACTTGGTAGTGCTGGGCGTGGGCAGTGCCCAGCAGGTGCGGATGGAAGAGGGCTGGGCATGCCTCAGACTCGCTCCCACCTGTGTATACAGTGGGGCTTTCGGCTCCACCAGGCCTATTAGTAAGTGACAGGAAGGAGCACAGCATGGTGTCACCACAGGACGGAGAGGACTCTGGAGCGAAGCTGAGAACCAGCTGCAGAGCTGCACATGCATCTTCTGGATACTGGTACAGCAAAGGCCACTCTGTGGGCCATCAAGGGAAGACTGGATTCCTCAGTGGAGGGGCAACAACGATGACGGACCTGTCTCAGCCACGCGGGGCACCATTTAAAAGAAATCCAAGGCAGGGCAGTAAGGGCAGTGCTGGAAAAGGATTTTTAAGACAAAAATAGGACCGTGTCTTCATGATCTCTAGGTCCGGGGGACTTCTAAAGACCAAAATGTACCATCCACTAAAGGATTGGTTCATTTGACTACGTGACACTTAAGAACTTCCGTTCATCAAAAGACACAAGGAAACCTGACTCTGCTGGAGGGTGCCACACACACCAGCCTCCCAGGTTGCCCTGGGAGTGCGTTGGAATGCTCACCATCTTTCTGGTGCCATTTGGCATGAAGGGTTACTTGAAGCAGATGCAGGACCACATAGCTGACCCTAATCCTGGTCTGACAGATCCCAGTTCAGGATCCCAGGCCCAGGGCCCCGTTCTGAATGATGTGTGTGTGACGTGGGCTTACCACGCATGGGCCAGCATGCCTCAGACGATCTCTAAAACACCCCTCATTTCACTCGTAGGAAGAAATCCTTTCTAGCAACTGACATACTAATGAATACAGGTTGTGGTCTTGCTCTGGGAAGGTAGCTGGAGCTTGGAATCACCTTTTACAGGGAGGACCTCTGATGAAGACCTGTCTTAGTCTGTTTTCTGTTGCTATGGTGGAGTACCTGAGACTGGTTAATGTATAAAGAAAAGAGGTTTGTTTTGGCTCATGATTCTGGAGGCTGGGAGTCCAGAAGCAGGGCGCTGGTGAAGGCTTCGTGCTTCTTCAACTCACAGGGGTGGCGAAGGGCAAGCCAGTGTGTGCAGAAGAGGAAAACACGGTAGGTGGCCTCTCCTTGTAGCAGCCCACCCCACAGTGGCTAGCACAGTCCCTCGAGAGTGAAAGCTTGCATGCCGGAGGGTGGCATTCATGCCCATGGGGGCTCCACCTGTGACCCAATAGCCTCTACTAAGCTTGTGTCCTTACTCTACCACAGTAGCAGCTAAGTCCAGCATAGGTTCCAGAGGGGACAAGCGTAGTCAGCCTGTGGCAGAGTCCTTAGCTCCCTGAGCATTTACTCCCAAGGAGGGGACCTCAGATGCTAGCTAGCCGTCACTGGGGTGAGCTGAGTCTCACGCGCACAGACACCCCTGTGCGTGAGGGTGCACGCCCGTGCTGTTGTGGCTTAAAGGAAACTGTGAGCTACACAACAGCCGAATTGGCCAGACTCCGGTCCCCTGGGGCCGCCCTTCCAGATTGTTATCGTACATTATTATTGATATCTTTCTTCAAATGAACTCATTTTTAAAACTTCTTAAAATGATATATTTTAGGGCTGAGTGTGTAGCTCAGGGGTAGAGCCCTTGCCTAGCATGTGTAAGACCCTGGGTCTGAGCCCTAGTACTCCAAGAAAAAGAAAGAGAGAGAAGGTTGAAAGAGACCTGAAGAAGAGGCGCTTTCTCCCTAGCCCGGGCACTGCTACTTAAGGGAACCATCTCGCAGGAGAGCCAGATGCAGGTAGCCTCAGGTAGCCTGTGTCAGGAACCACCGACGCTTCTGCAGCACGGCCCCCCAGATGGGTGCCAGGGATTTCCAGTCCACAGATCATCAGATTGAGGCTCAGAAGTAACGGGCGTGGCCAGACCCACAGGGCTGGGAGGCGAGGGGGCCCGCGTCAGGAGCTGGCGCTGCCTGGCACATCGTGACCTCAGCAAGTAGGACTCTGTCCTCTCGTCCCCACATCTGTGGGGGGCAGGATTCCTTCTGGAACCTTGGAGCTAGCTCTGTCAACCCCAGGACACCCCACAGTGCGCAGAGGCCACGTCCTCCTCGGCCCAGGTCACATCTGAGGGTCAGCCAGGCCTGCCACCCGAGAGGGTGGCCTGGGGCACGTGGTGCTGCCTTTCCCTGGTGACTTGCTCTGTTTCACGGTTCTGGCTGGGTGTGGCGCTTAGTGCCCAGGATGCTCAAGACCAGAAGAGCATCGGCTGTGTCCAGAGGTTTCCTTGGGCTCCCTGTCCCTCCTCGCTGGTCCACTCGGGCCTCTGCCTTCTTCAGCAAGAGCACCTGGGACCTCCAGGCCCGCACACCGACCACCTCGGAGCTCACACCCCACACCCACCTGGCCGCCCTCCAGCCGGCCCCCTGCCAGGGCCAGGCCTCTCCCTCGTGTTACTCATCCAGCAAATATTCTTCATCCTGGTGTCACGGGGGTGCCCAGCACTGTGGAGGCAGCAGGGAAGGAGGAGGAGGAGCCGCCTCGCCTGTCCTCTGTGGATTTGGGGTAGAGGCTGGGAGCGGCCAGTCCTGGTCCTTCGCGTCCACATCACCTCCTCGGGAGCCTCTGCTGTAAAATGAGCCGGCCGCCCAGGGTGATGTAAGGAGACGTGCATCCGGGAGCCACCGGGGCTGAGCTGGCCTCAGGAGGGCTGGGACGGCAGTGTGTGGAGGCCACGCTGCAGTCCAGAGTGTCATCAGCCCTGTCATCATGGGCTTCCCACTGCAAGACCACAGGCCTGCAGAGGAAGGAGAGACCCACGGGGCGGGGGCCTGGGACAGCAGCTCGTCCTGGGCAGGAGAATGAGCACCTGCTGCCGGAACCAGGAAAAGGTGGAGGATGGGAAACGAGGTGGGGGGGAAGGGCCTGTTCTGGGACTCTGCCTCCCGCCTGGAAAGGGTTAGCCCCTGGGGACGGACTGCAGAGAAGCAGCTACTCAATGGCCAGTAAAACTGTCAGCAAGCCCTTTAGGTCATTATCCTTCACCCCAAGGATGGAAGAGTGGACAGCGACGGGCAAGGTCCCCAATCTCACATCACATCGTTCCACTCTAAATCTGGGTCAGATCGCCCTGGGGGAATTTGACAAAATCAGAGCCTGACTCGGAACTCACAGAGGTCAGCAGCCCGGTGTCCAGCCATGGATGTGTGGAGAAGCGGCGCGTGGCGCCCACAGCCAGGGGAGCCGCGTTTGGCCCAGGGAGACAGGTTCTCACACGTACTGCAGCAGGGGTGACCCTCGAACGGGTGAGCACGCTGGAAGAAATCAGCCAGACACAGAGGGACGAGTTCTGTGCCATCCTGCTCACACAGGGGCCCCAAGGGAATTCACAGGGACAGCCAAGGTGGCGAGGGCCGGAGGGGTGCTGTTGTTTGATGGTTAGTTTCTGTTTTGCAAGAGGAGAAGAGTTCGGGGCACAGGAGGTGGTGATGGCGTGACAATAGGAATGTGCCAACGCCCCTGCATGCACCCTGGGAAATGGGGAAGACGGTGGGTTTATACTGTGTGTCTCCCCATCATTAAACATTTCTGATTAAAGGAGAAAATCCTATCAGGTCAAAATACCTCTGAAGCCCTCTGTGGGGCGCCATGCTGGAGACCTCCCCGCCGCTCTGCATTGGTCCACCTGCACCTGGTGCCGCTGCAGGATTGGTGCATTTGGGCGTGGGGTGGTGAGCTTCTAAGGAAGGTTAGAAAACACAGATACGTCTCTCCCGTCCCAGACGTCAGACTCACTCGGCATGGCCAGAGGTGTGAAGGAACCAGAGAGCAAGGCTTTTGGGGGGAGAGCGGAGACCCACCTCACTACAGAGCCCCCACTAGCAGGGTGACAGGGCTGGCTGAGTCACCTGGGTTGTGGGAGTGGGAGGTGCTGGGAATTGGACCCAGGGCCTCGCACATGCCAGCAAACACTCACCCCCAAGCCACCTGCAGCAACCTGTGCTATTTAAATCATGCGTGTACATGTGCAGTCCCCTGCGTGGGTGTTCATGATAGAATGCGCACACCCCAGCCCCACTGAATGCAGATCTGTGTCCCCGTCTTCTCGCTCCAGGACTGGGGCCACAGGGGCTTCAGTCAGTTTTTGTTAAACGGAGCTGTTGATCAGGAGGCCTTAGTTTCTGATCTTTCGAGGGCAGGACATATTCTACGCTTCTCTCCCATGTGGCGTAGAACCCAGCCCAGCGCTGGGCCCGTGGGACCTGCCCGGTGACTCACTGAATGGACACCTGTTGGAGGAAAAGCCAGGACGACGATATCCAGTCCCATGCTGTGCCCTCCTTATCCAGCCCCTTGGCAGGAGCAGTTGAGGCTCCATCCTGGCCTGGCTGATGGGCCTCCACAGCAGATTAACATGGAACTGGCTAGTGGGAGACCCGGGCGAGGCAGCCCCTCGGTAGCCTGGAGACTCCCGTCCAGCCTCCGTGCACAAGCTGAAGCAGCCCCGCACGTAATGTGTCAGGTCGGGCACACGCGTCAGAAGAGTCTGATGTTCACCTGTTGGCAAGTAGGTGGGAGCCTGGTGCTCTGCACAGCAGGCACCCAGTATCCAGTACCCACGATCTAGATGCTGGGTGCGGTAAGAGCATGTGGAGTTCAGCACTCACAGTTAGTGAAAGCATCTCTTTACACACTAGCGTGCACCGTGTGGTCTGATGCTGTGTGAATGTGTCCATAGACTCTGGCCAGATGTGCCCATGATACATAGGTGCATGTATACACATACGTCGTGTGTGTGTGTGTGTGTGTTTCTTAAGCTGAGCGTGCCAGCGTCACCAGGGAACTTGATAAAGTGCACAGGCCCTGCCCCAGACCCGCTGCGTTGCAACCTCTGGGCTGGGGCCTCCTGGTGATTCTGAGCAGCACGGTGTCCAGCGCTGCCCACACCTCCGCTTCCTCTGGACTCACATGTGTCTCTTCTCCAGGCCCTGATCCAGCTGCCGCCCTACATCTCTCAGTGTGATGAGGTGCTGCAGTTCTTTGAGACTAGACCTGAGGACCTGAACCCTCCCAAAGAGTAAGTTGGTCTGTGAGCCCCCTGGATGCTGTCCCTGCCTGCCTCTGCTGGTCCAGCCATCCCCAGGGAGCTGAAGTTAGGAAAGGAAATGGCAAGCCAGGTTTCATTGATTCGGTCCCTACAAGGCCTGGCCACAGGGGGCATCACAGTCACTTGAGGGTCCCCTTTGGCGGGTGAAGGAAGCTGGTGGGGTGCCGTAATCCTATAATGCTCGGCACTTGCAGCACTTGCCAGTGTGTGTTGGGAATTAGTGGATGGTGGCCCCAGGTGGCAGGGACTGTGGCCAGGTCACCTCAGCACCCCACTGCAGAGCCAGGCATGCTCAGGGGCTGCAGGCCCTGTCCTCCCCCGAAGTGCTTGGGACCAGGAGTGTGGGGATTTTAGGTTTCCCCAGATCCTGTGATGCTCGCCTGTTCACAGCGGGTGGTAGCTGTGCTGACTTCTCCGGGACCAGGAGGTGTGACTGGGTCCTGTGCAGCTCGGCCCGCCTGGCACAGGGGTGTAGTTTCCACAGCTTTTCCTCCTGACGTCGGGCCTCGGTGCTAGGATTCCGCGATCCTCCGTGGAGCAGTAATGGGGGAAGTGGTTGACCTGCCCGGTGTGGTCTAAGTCTCCAGGCAGAGTTGGGTCCCATGGGGAGATGCTTATCTCACACAGGAGCCCTTCCTGGAAGGCTAAGGAGGGGACTGTCATTGTCCGGGCCTTCCAGACGGGTCCCCCTTCCCCCAGTCTCTGAGCAGAGACCAGCGTGGACAGACACCAGCGTGGACAGACACCAGCGTGGACAGTGGCAGCTCATTCAAATACGTTCACCCCCCAAAATTGCCCATGGCCTCGGGTTGCGCTGAGGCCTAGTGGGCGCTGCTGGAACAGGAAAGGGGCAAGCCGGCTGGACAGTTTGACCTCAGAGTGGTCCCAGGGGAAGGGGAGCCCGTATAAAGCACAAAGCGGGGCCTGGGCTGGAGGGACATGGCAGAGCGACGGCTGACAGCTTCACACCATCTGCCCAGGAGGCTTCCTGGAAAGAGGGTTGCCTGTGTGACCTTGGACAGGTGACTGGGACCTTGGACGGCTCCTGAGCCGTCTCCTGGTCCTTGCAGAGGGCACAGCCCCCTGCCCACATCCCGGCTGTGAGGACGGAGCAGCCTCCTCCTGTAAAGGACAAAGCTCACGTGTGGCAGCTCCCTGGTGGCGCCTTCCTGTCTGTGCCGGGCTCGGAAGGCAAGGGAAGAAGGTAGCGAGGCAGCCAAGGGCGGAGGGCATCTCGGGGCCCTGCAGGCCGTCTCAGCTGGACCCGCGTTGCTGGTTTCGGGTACAGCAAACGGCTGGGGTGACTGCTCCGTGGCCTTGGGCTCTTGGTCAGGAGCTGGAAGCTCAGACCCGCGTTCGGGCTTGCAGTGGGGTCTTCTCAGCAGGTCTGGTGGGGAGACGAGGGCTGCAAAGTGTGCTCGTGGCAGGAGAGCTTTGCTGCCGGGTGAGTACGCAGGAGCCCCCCACGCAGGTCGCGGAGCAGATCACGTGCCTGCTCAAGGGCCCCCTGCTGCTGCTGCTTGGACCCACGGGCCCGGCCGCCCACACCCCCTGCTCCGGCTGGGACCGTGGAAGCGGCTAGCGGAGGCATGAGCAGGGTACGAGTGGGACAGGAAGCAGCCCCAGCAGTGGCCCAGGCCACAGTCCCCAACACCGCTCCAGGGGACAGCGTGCATGCAGAAGCAGCTGGAAGGACCTCGTTGATGCATCTTGCAGCAGCCACCAAAGGGGGGACTCCACCCACAGGGAAGTCCAGGGAGCTGGCCAGGCGGTGCTCCAACTCACTGGGCCTCAGTGTCTCCATCTGCAAATGGGTGTGTGAATCGTGAGGATCCATGAGCAGTGCAGGCACGGCCTTCTGACCAGGACCCGGGGACAGTCGGGTGAGCTGGGCATCCCTGCGCTACTGCCGTGAAGTTGCTGCTCACAGAGAGCATCCTCCAGGCCCTGCCCCGCAGCTGTCCTAACACTAAGACCGCAGCCCAGGGTCCTGGGGTCAGTTTAGCTCCGTGCCCACCTGAGGATGCCTCGATGCACCGTCCCTGGGTGGTTAGCCTCCCAGACTTTCAAGTCAGACATCGAGTAGACATGCTCCCAAGGAGACCCCGACGGGCCAGTAAGCCTGTCAAGCTACACGACCGCCTTCGGAAGAGACACGGTCCTAACCACAGCGAGACACCCCTGCTCGCCCGGCCGTGATCAAAACACAGGTGGCCAGCCGTGTCGAGGATGCAGAGAACTCGGGGCCTCGCATGTCGCGGGGGGACTGTGAAGTGGTTGGTGTGGGAAGCAGTCTGGAAGCACCCCACGAGTCAGCCCGGCAGTCCACCCCGGATCTACCCCAGGTGTGACGTTCACAGAGGCATGACTCATGACGGCTGAGGAGTGGGAGCAGCCCCGAAGCCCACCAGCCGGAGGGTGGTGACACAGGCGTGGCCCACCACACAGGGACAGTCCTCGGCCGTGAGAAGGAGTGGAAACCAGCTGCATGCTGTGACGTGGTGACCTTACAGACACAGCCACCATTACGTGACAGCCACCTTTACATGAGGTGTCCGGAGTAGGCAGGTTGTTAGACAGCAGGAAGACCATGGTGGCCACGGCTGGGAGGAGGGCATCAGGAGGTGACTGCCACCTGGGTCTGAGTTTCTTGCTGGGCGATGAAAATATTTTGGAATTAAATAGTAGTGACGATTGTAAAACCTTGTGATCCACGAAAAGCTAAGCAACTGTACACTTTCAAAGAATGAGTTTTATGGTCTATTAATTATCCCTCGATGCTTTTTAAATTTTTTTTTTAATTTTTTTTTTTTAGTTGTAGATGGACACAATGTCTTTATTTTATTGCTTTATATGTGGTGCTGAGGATCGAACCCAGGGCCTCACGCATGCGAGGCCAGCGCTCTACCGCTGAGCTACAATCCAATCCCTTAAATTTTTAATATATTTATTTTATTCTATTTTTTGTGCTGAAGGTTGAACCCAGGACCTCATGCACTGAGCTACATCCTAGCCCTAGATCTTAATTTCAGACAGGGTCTCACTACGTTGCCCAGGCTGGCCTTGAACTTGTGATCCTCCTACTTCAGCTTCCTAAGTAGCTGGGATGACAGGCATATGCCACCGCACCCAGCTGTCCCTCGATTTTTAAAAAGTCAGGTAGAACTGGCTTACCTTACTTCCCAGCTGTGTGACCTTGGGCAAGTTACCTGACCTTTCTTTTCTAATCTTTTCCTGATCTGTAAGAGGGAGATGAAGTAATCCTTACTTCCCAGGGTCCTTGTGGGTGTTGGGTGGGTGAACTGCACGTGCCTTCAGGGCCCTGGCGAGGGCTGCATGTCCTGATTGTTGAATGACGCACTGTTGCCACCACGCCCGTCCCAGCCCAGCCACTGGAAGGGCTGTTATCACTAATGAGATAACTCAATAATTCAACGCTGTGTAAACCCTGATGTTTAATATTTGTAGTGCAAGCTGGGTGTGGTGGCTCACACTTGTAATCCCAGCACTTAGGGAGGCTGAGACAGGAGAATCGCGAGTTCAAAGCCAGCCTCAGCAATGGCGAGGCGCTAAGCAATACAGACGGAAGAGAGGGGAGAGAGCTGTCAGTCAGCATTGCCTGTGCGTTGCAGCCTAAGCAGCGTCCCAGGTCACCCTCAGGGACATGGCTGTGCACTGCCCTCGCACTCCTCCCCGGTCCTAGCGTCTCCCTTGCCGTTTCCTGCCGAGCACCGTCTGCCGCTGTCAGTGGCAGACCCTCTGCCCTTCCCATGAGGCAGGTGCCAGGCCCCATGCACTGTGGGGCATAAGGCCTGTTGGCAGACTGTGCGGCCCTCCACCTCTGCCCGGACCCCACGCTGCTAATGCTCGGGGACATGGGTCCTCAGGGCGCCAGAGAACTTACCAGGTAGAGGGAGAGAAGCAAAAGGAATTCTTTCTCTTTCTTTAAGAAATTGCAGGTCCCTGGGGTTGACTTGCATTCTGGTCATTCGCCTGCAGTGTTATGGGATGGAGAGTCAGTTTTCTAACAGGATTCTCCCGTCGGTAAATACCAACCAGCTCATTACTCTTTCTCGCCCCCATTCTTTCCTGTACAGGGAGCACATTGGGAAAAAGAAATCTGGTAAGAATATTTTCCATTTTCTTCTCTTCTTACTCTTTGGGGTTTGTTTGCTTACTTGCTTTTGTTGTTGTTTGTTTTTTGATTGAACTCAAGGACATTCCACTAGTGAGCTACACCCCAGCCCTTTTTATTTTCTTTTGAAACAAGGTCTCACTAAGTTGCCCAGGCTGGCCTCAAACTTGTGATCTTACTTCCTCCTGGAGTAGCTGAGATTACAGGCATGAGCCACCATACCCCACTCATTTTCTTCTCTCATTCAGTGTTTAGCATCCTCCTACTAAGTACCTGCCAGGTGTTAAGGGGCTGGGTTCCACACTGGGGATATAGCCATGTGGATGGATGGATGGGTAGGTGGATGAATAATTGGTTGTGCACATGAATGGAAGGGGGCTGGTTGGATGGATGGGTGGGTGGCTTGATGCTTGATTGGTTGATATTCCAACATGTTTCCTGAAGGAAAGATTTGAGGTCATTTCACCCTACCAAAAATTACAGAGGGGATGATGTCTTTCCCTGAGAATCCCTTCATGCAGTGGGGAGAGAGACGGCTTCCTAACCACACTACAGGGGGTTAAATGCCTTTTTCCACTTTATACAATAATTTGGTAAGCTCAGAGTGTCCTTCCCAGGTGCTGGAAGGTTGGAAAGGAGGGTCATAAGGAATAAGCAGAAGTGTCCACCAAGCAAAGGGCATTCTAGGCCGAGGGGACAGCATGCCCTCAGCTGGCAGGCAGGAATGGGCCACGTATCTGGACCTAATCCCTTTGACATGGCGGCGCAGGCCCAGACTCTGCTCTTGTGCAGTCAGCCACTGTCTGGACAGTGACTCCTGCATAGCCAGCAGTTCCCGTGCTCACTTCCCTCTCCCTGCAGTGAACTCTTCCTTGCCTAATAATCTTCCTGTTTCTTGGACAACACAACTCTTCCACCAGAAGCAACCGTGGGAGAGAAGAAGGCAGGGTGCACAGAACAAGCACTGTGTTCCCACAGGCTGGGGCTTTGTCAAAGTCAACATCAGCAGCAGCCCTATTTTGTCTTCCCACCACCCAGGATCATCCTCTGCACCTGCAGGGCCTGACCCATACCAGACCCGGAGCCCAAGCGTCCCCAACACATCCAGAATTCTAACCTCTTTAATTTCCTAGGACTCCAGGGAGATAGAGGGGCTTGGTGTGGTTGCTGGTGGGACTTGGCACAAGCCAAGATCCCAGGAGTGAAATGGAGGACTTCTCTCCTGGGCCTCAGTTTCCACATGCATAAAAATGAGAATGTAATAATAATGTTTTCTAGGGTTCTTACAGAATTTATAACATACATAAAGTACTTCGAATAGTGTCCGACAGATTTTTATTACTACTACTCTAACTGAAAACACGTGGACGCCCCTGCCCAGCATCAGCAGCCATCTCAGATTCAGAGGCTCTGGTCCATCCACTGCCTCCTGGGTCTGGGGCCTATGGTCAGCTTTAAGGGCTCCAGGCCATGCTGAAGGAAGGTTTGGAGAGCTTTGCCTCTGGAGTGAACCCTGGCATCTGCTCAGCCAGTCTGTGTGCCGCTGTCTTCCTGGTTTAATAGGCACTGGCCAGGGTTGTGGTATCCTGCTAAAGCTGCAAATAGCTCCTGAACCCTGGAATAATTACCCGTTTCTTAAAAAAGGGCAGAAAGGAGCTGCCACTCTTGGGCTCATCACAGAGTTCCTGGCTTTGACTATGCGGAGACTTTCCTTGGAAGGAGCAGGTGGGAGGGAGGGAAGAGAGGAACGAGACAGCTCCGGTTTGTGAAAACCAAAGGGCCCATTGGAACAGTCTTGATGAAAGGACTTTTCTGGAAAAGAGAGAAGCAGCTCTAATTTGTGGTAACCTCTGTTGAGATCACTCACCTGCAATGAGGACGAGGGATTTATTTATAGTCCAGCTGGGTGGAAAATGACGTCTTTCTTCATGCAGACCAAGAGCTCATGCTGGGCTTAGCCTTATGTTTTATCTGACCTTTGAACACTGCCTTTATTTTAGAACCAGCTTTCTTGACTGAATTTTAAAGGATTTAAGATGAGCAGACTTAACTCCTGAGATTTCTGAGCCAGCACCCTGAATTGGAGGAGGATTATCTTCTCAGCATTTCCCAGTCATGACTGGCTGGCTGGCTCCTGCAGACTTTGGCTAATGTGGTTTCTAGTTCTGCTCATCCTGAAGGAAAAACATTTTCTCACCACCATTTAAAGATCCTCTGATTACTTAAGGGGTGTCTTTCTGCTTGACTGTTCTACCCTTTACTTATTGTTTATGGGTTTTTCCAGCAAGCCTAGCAAAATAGTGAATTTATGGAAGGAAAATCTCACTTTGCCATTACTCATCATTTAAAAAAAACTCAAGACCTGTCATCACAAAGGAAAAAAAAAAAAAACTCAAATAGGCACTATACTATTTGAGAAAACTTTTTAGCACCTAATGATAAAAATCATCCTACTGTCAAAGCTCCTTTTTTCTGACCTCTCTTTTGTTTCCTGCTGGACCACATGACATTTCTCGCTTGAGAATCCTCTGATTTCACACTTGGCATGTCCTGGAATTTAGCTGCTTATCCCAACTTTGAGATATTGCAATTATCATGTATTGTAGAGCCTGGTTGCAATACCACACTCCACCAGGAGGTGTCTCCACATAACACCTACGTGGCTTCTGGAGGTCAGTGGAGGTCCTAATCTCAGAACCCTGCACAAAGGCACAGCTGGCTTGGGTGCACTGTTTTCCTGGAGGCCAGAAGGAAGTTAGTCCTTAGCCTGACCTCTGGGGAGGTGGCAGATGAGGAGAGGGCTGCCAATAGTGGAGATGACCTTTGAGAGATGCACGGAACTAAGGCTTGGCTTGATTGGACCCTGGAGACTCACAGGGATGGGCAGCCAGCAGGCCTCAGACCATCCTTCCTTCCCTGCCTTGTTTTCTTTCCTGTCCCTCCTCGTGGCCATGCCCTACCACACTGGGGAGTGTTGGAGTCAGTGCAGTCTAGCTTTGACCCTAGCCAGCCACGTGACCCAAAGCAAGTCACTTCATGACGCTGAGCCTCTGTTTTCTTGTGTGAAACACGGGGCTGGCAGTGCCCATCTTCCAGAGCAGTGGTGTTGAGAGATCTGTGTGCAGCACGCAGCTGGCGAGAGATTCTCTCAAGGCTGCCCTGCCTGCTCTTCTGGACCCACATCTTGCATCTGCTCCCTCTCCCCTCTTCCTCCGTCCTCATGCTTTCTCCACCCAGGGTGCAGGTGGCAGGGTCATCTCTGCCTCCATTACCCCAGGCAGTGGGGAGAGTGGCCGGAACATGGTCACAGAGCCATGGAGCAGCACCCTTCACCAGCCACAGTGCCCTCTCTTTTAAATCTGGACTTTGGCCACAAGTGTCCTGCTGTTCCCCTCTCTTTGGAGTCCCTGAACTCAGATGTCCCTTTAGTTGAAATCACCTGCATTCTGCGGTGTCTTTTCATGCGTTTACCGGATCTGTCTCGGTGTGTAGTGGGGCCACCCAACTCCAGGGCCGCTGGGAGCACTTCCCATGCCATTCCCTTCCCACCACCAAAGCCACCGTCACCTCCTGCCTGACCCCTGCGTGGCCTCCATTGTATCCCCTGCTGCCTTTCTTGCCAGCCTCAGCTCCACTCTCCATGTGGCAGCCAAAGATGCTTTTTTGCCCTTCTCACAACCCTTGATTGGCTTTCTCCTTCAAGGTTTAAAACACACACACACACACACACACACACACGCTTCTTAGCTTGGCCCTCGAAGGCTCCGTCCAAGCCGCCATGGCTACGTCGGCACTGCCTTGGGCCCCGGCCCTGGCCCTCCGTCCTTTCCCAGGTGCTCAGGCCTCCTGGTGCAGACGGCGCCTGCGCTGCCCCTCCCGGTCCTTGTGGCTCCTCCCCCAGCCCTCTGCTCTGTGGCCTCCTTCAGCTGCCCCTCCGGCCACCCACTCAGTACAGCATCGCTTTTCCCAGTCCTCTGCCTGCCCTGGTGGTTTCCAGCAGCCCATCTTTGGAGACACCGGTTGATGGCGCATCCTGAGTGTCTGTGTCTCTGACTAGACTGAGTGGTAGAGGCCGGACTTACACCTATTTCAGCCTCTTTTGTACCCATGGCGCCCAGTGGAGGATCTGGAACATCACGGTGATTCCACGAGCTAATAATAGATGAATATTGTGGTGACTAGGTGTTGGGTGGGTGGTGAACCGGTGCTGGCTTGGTGGATGACGGGCGGCTGGGTGGTTGAAGGCATGGTGGAGGGATGGATGTTGGGCTGGGTGGATGATGGACGGACGGATGGATGGATGGACGGATGTGAGCGAATGTGTGTCTTAGTCCACATTCGGATGCCGTAACAATACCAGAGACTAAGTGACTTATAAAGAAAATAAGTTTATTCCCCACGGCGCTGGAGTGCAGTAGCCCAGCCCGGCGCTGGGGCGGCCTTGCTGCTGCAGCACAATGAGGCGGGGGCATCACATGGCAGGAGGAGTTGGCAGTCCCCAGCCCCTCACCTGGCGCCATGATAAAACCTCCGCCCATTCTAAGTACCTGCTAAGGGTCACACCTCCCAGCACTGTCACGGTGGCCGTTACATTTCCTCTTGACTTTTGGAGAGGACACATGAGCCACCATCAGTGAGCTCCTTCTGGGCCGTCAGCTTCTTGGGGGCAGGTACCATGTGCCAGTCACCTTGGGACCCCCAGCGCTTGCCCAGAATGGGCACTTGGTAAACTTCGGTGGCTGCGTGAGCAAAGGGATGAGCAAATGCATGGGTGGGTCACCTGGAGACAGTCCCGTGACAGTTCCCTGCTCTGCTTGAAACGTCCTACTGAGCCACCTATGCCCCTGGCTCCTGCTCCTTCACACGTAGGTGGTGGCCAGAAGTGACATCTGATTGCATTTCCTGCCCACAGGGAGTGACCTGACCTCCGTGGACCCCATGGTCCTGGAGCAGTACGTGGTGGTGGCCAACTACCAGAAGCAGGAGAGTTCAGAGATCAGCCTCAGCGTGGGGCAGGTGGTGGACATCATCGAGAAGAACGAGTCAGGTAGGGACAGAGGCCACCCCCTCCCCCTGCACTGTCAGCAAGCTCCTGGGACTGGAGTACGTGGAAACTGAGGAGCAAATCACCAGCCCAGGCTGGCGTCTCCCCGGATCCAACTGAGGGCCTCCCAGGCATAGATTGATCATGAGGCTCAACTAACACTTGGTTACCCCTTGCTAGTGTCCCATCGGTCAGGGGTCAGTAATTTGTCCTGAGGTTCACTTTCCACGAACGCTCCTGGTTCTCAAGCCCTGGGAGACGGAGCTGAGCTTTACACTGGGAACGTGCTCACTAGTGTCCCCATGGGGGTCCAAGAGGGTGCAGCAGCTCTGGGCTCAAGTGAGACGGACACACTCCATCCCTCAGCACAGCTGCCCCTCACGGGGACCCCTGGCCAAAGCACAGTGGGAAGAAGGGTGGCGTGGTTGGGGCACTGGCCTGGACCTCCTCCTGCGTGTACATGTCCCAGCAGTCCACTTGCTTCATGCTCCTGACCTTCAGGTTCTTATCTATAAAATACAGAAGAATCCCCTGAAGAGTCACTGTAAGGATTCAATGGGATAAGCAGGCAGAGGGCCCCAATCTGCCTCTGGCACACAGTAGGTGCTCCCAAAATGTGCGTTTCCTTCCCTTTATCGTCCGTGGCCTCGGAGCAGCCATCGCACTATTGAAGACGAAGAGCAGGAAGCAGGAAGGGACTGGGAGAGGCCCGCGGACTCGCTGGGTTCCGTGGCAGAAGGTTGCGAGGCTAGTGATGTCATTGGGGCCAAATTCTGTGATGCACCTGTGGGAGCTGAGGTCCAAGGAGTCGGAGGAAGGCATGCCCAGCATCCGTGGATCACGTTGCCATTAGTCACATTGGGTGTGAGACCTCAGCTGCTCAACGCAGGGATTGTCCCTGCTCCAAACAGCAGGGGATGGCGATGTTCCCGGCATCCTCTGGATCACATTCCTGTCAGTCACGAGACCCGTGTTTGCCAACCAGACCTCCTTAATTATGCAGTCTAGGAATCGTCATCTCTACAGACCCAGAGGCACATCCTGCTCCAAGCTAATCTCAGTTTCTCCTATGACAAACTCACAACGCATGTCACTTCCGTGACCACAGAAGGTGTGGGCATTCCTCCCACCAGCAAGCAAGCAAGCGGTCCTGCAGTGGACACCTGCCAGGTGTCCTCTGACCCAGTGCATTCTGAGGCTGTCCACCTGGAGATGGTGTCTGCTCCTGCCGGCCGAGGGCTCGGTACCATGACTGCCCGCCACATCCAGTGCCAGGTTGTCTTGCCCGTGCGTCCAACTGACAGCTACAGATCCGGTCCCCAGAACCTCCTCCTGGGGTTTGACTGTTCTGCTCAAGTGGCTTCCGGAGCTCAGGAAACCCTTCACCAGTTCATTATAAAAGCCCCCTTGATGGTGGAAGGAGACTCGCCACCCAAGGCAGTGGCAGCGTGCAGAGGTCACAGGCCCTCTCCAGGCTGCCGCCTTCCAGGAGCCTCCGTGGGTGGGTTCTGGGGAGATCCCAGGTCCCTGTCCGCTTGGGTCTTAGGGAGACTTCACTGCGCAGGCATGATTGACACACAGGTGGCCCTGTCGAAATGCCGTGTGTGAAAGGGTCTGGTCTCTTGCGGATCGCCCAGTGGGGACCCCGCGGGGCTGTGTGGTCAGGGTCTCTGAGGCCTCCCTGTGCAGCCTGCCTTCCTCCTGGCACGGGGCAGCACCTTCTAATGGGGCTTCCTCACCTACTGATGGAGCAGGCTGGAGTGTGTGGCCTGCAGGGAAGTTCGGTCAGCGCACATTCTTCAGTCTCCACGACCTGCCGCAGAAAGAGGCGGCAGTGGGCGGGAGGGCTGGAGAGAGGCCTCCTGAGTCCCCTCCAGGCCTGATGGGCCCCGCGTCATTCCAAACCTGAACACTGGAAGTACCAAGACCTGGGGGGCAGCGGGCCAGGAGCCACGGCGAAGACTGGAAAATCTGTCACCTCCCTCGTCCCTGCATCATAGCTGAAGAAGCCACGGCTCCAAGTACTGGTCACTCACCCCAGGCCTGCGTCCAGGCAGCCCTGCTGGAGTCCCAGACCCGTTCCAACTGCCCTCAGGCCCGTGACTCTGATTCCTGAGGCTGGACGTGCACAGAACTCTGGGGTGGCAAGGATGTGCCCTCAGGAATTTGGCAAGACGCGCTCACTGCCCAGGGCCACCTGCTCGAGTAGAGTCAGGAAGGACGGGCTGCCAGGAAGTAGACCACGGTCAGGATGGGGGTCGGTATGTCCATAGGGGCCCCCACAGTGTGAGTGTCCAGTCCTTGAGCAGCCAGCAGGCTGGTGATGTGCGTTTCTAATCACACGGTCATCCCTCAGCGTGACAGGGGACTGGCTCAGCACCCCACGGAGTCCAGACCCCACGGCGCACAAGGCCCTGGGATAAAATGGTGCACGTCACCAGGGTGGCCTCCGCCTGCCCTGAGTCATCCTGCGTGGCTTACAGTGCCTGGCGCAACGTCAAGGCCACGTGACTGGCAGTGAAGGGGAGGCCCCTGCGGGCCCAGCATGAGGCGGGTTTGTGGGGGTGTTGGCTCGGTGCTTGGCGGAACCTGCGGATGCACAGTCGACAGGTGCGGGAGGCCGGCTGTCTTCACGGGCTCTTGGGAGCCACGTGGACACCCTGGGAGGTCAGGCCTCTGCCAGCCCTTCCCTCGGGGACGCTGGGGTCTGGTGTGAGGCCTCTCCAGCAGTGGCGTCGGCAGCTGGACATCCCTTGACATGCACAAATGTGGAAACCGAGTCTCAGATGAGCCATTAGGCCCGGGTCCCAGTGGCAGACAGCCCGGGCACTCACGCCTGCCCTGCCACCGCTTGGTGAACGTGGGGACTAGGTTTGCCCGTCTGTGCGGGGGTGATAAGTGCCCATCACTAAGGTGGGGGGTGAGGGCCCAGGCTGGCACACCCGGCGATGGTGAGCCTGTTCCCCAAGCTGCCCTTCTGTCCCTGTCCCAGGCTCGGGAGCAAGTCCCTCCTGGGCCTGTTTTCAGGGAGAGCAGCTGACATTGGCCATCGTGTTCCTCCAGGAGATGGGTGACTCCGGCCTCCCCTGAGCGTTGACTCATGGGGTGGCTGGATCTCAACAGCCTCCGTGTCCCTGGGCCCTGCATCCTCGGATTCAACCAGCCGTGGGTAGGAAACATTCAGGGAAACGATGGCATCGACGCTGAACCTGTACAGACGGATTTCCAGCGATACGGGGCTGCCACTGCTCATAGAGCCTTTGTGTCACGTGAGGTCCTGCAGGTCCTGCGGAGATGATTTCAAATAGACAAGGAGGCGCATATGGTTATATTCAGTTACTGCCCCGTTTTATATGAGGGACTGGGCATCCTCAGGTTCTGGACCCTCCGGGAGGTCCTGGAGCCAGGGCCCAGGTGCCGGGGACACCTGTGGTCCCGTTCCGAGCCCACTGACGTCTCTGCTCTGCTTCCTAGGTTGGTGGTTCGTCAGCACGGCTGAAGAGCAAGGCTGGGTCCCCGCCACCTGCCTGGAGGGGCAGGACGGTGGGCAGGATGAGTTTTCCCTGCAGCCGGAAGAAGGTAGGGGGAACCCGGCAGCCACTGCCCCAAGTCACAGAAGCTTAGGGCTCAGCCCCAGGGTGGCCTGTGGATGAAGCCAGCTGTGGGGAGGGGCTGGAGGCCAATTTGCCCTTTCTAGGGGCCTTTGAGGGGCCCCCTGGGTGAGCCCGACCTTCGTGGGCCCTCAGGAGGTGTGATCCTGGTGCACACCTCGCTCTTCCTCCTGGGGTTCTGGTGACCAGGACACTAGCAGTGCTTCTGGCTCGGGTGCGAGATCTTTGACCCCACCTGCTTAAAGATGTCAGCTCTCTGCTGGTGTAAATGGCCCTGCTGGGTGCTCCCCCCAGGCTCTGTCTCCCAAGGACCCTTCCCTACGGGCATCCTGAAGGGGACTCCTGCCACACCAGCAAGGCTCAGGCTCCCTTCCCCTTAGAAGCTTCCTGAAAGAAACCAAAGCCTGCCTTCACCTGCGTCAGTAAACAGGTGCTTTGGAGTCAGGCAGACCTGGACCTGAATCAGCCAAGCCACATACTCACTGAGTGATCTTGAGCCGGAGACGTGACCTCTCTAAGCCTCAGCCTCCTCGTCTGAAAATGGATCTAACGATATCTATAACATGGGCTTTTTTTAAAAAGTTAAATGAGATGCTACATGCAAAGAACCTAGAATAACTATAAAGAGGCATCAGATCAGCTGTGCTTTGCCTCAGCTTGTCCTGGACCCTTGGGAGAAAGCACAAAGGCACTTTAAGTGCATACATGTCAGAAAAGAGGGTGCAGAGCTAGGGACAGTGGTGCACACCTGTGATCTGAGCAACTCAGGAGGCTGAGGCAGGAGGATCACAAGTTTGAGGCTATCCTAGGCAACTTATTGAGGCCATGTCTCAAAATAAAAATAAAAAAGGCTGGAATATAGCCCAGTGGTAAAATGCCCGTGGATTCAGTCCCCAGTATTGCCCAAAACAGTACGAGGAGCAGTGTCCTACCTCCAGAGGTCAGCAAGCAGGACCACGTGTGGTCTTCATTCAGTCGCACTGCAGCCGGACGCCTCAGCGTCGCTTTGCTCTGTGTTTTGAGAGGCCCCCAAGTCGAGGGGCCGGCTCAGGCTGAGGAGGTGGTACGCCACACGGGGCCTCGAGCCTCAGGCAGTTGGTGCTAGGCGGACTGCGTACTGCTCCCATCCCTCACAGATGGGGAAAGGGTTCAGGGAGGTCGAGCGACTTGCCCCGGGGCACACAGCCTGGAGGCAGAGGGCCACGTTCTGAGGGTGTGGGCGTCCTTCCTCTCCCCCGAGGGCTTCCCTTGGTACCCTTTCCAGTTGTGCTAGGGATAGAATTGTGCCTACCAGTCCCCTCTTCACTCAAGTTCGAGGGTGTCGAGCAGGTGCTTAGCCTTTCTAAGACTCTGGGGCTGGGATGGACTCAGGATTCCTCTCGGGGAGAGGGGCCTGTGCCCCTTGGCCCCTGGACACTCAGGTGCCTTCTCACCTCTGCCTTCTGCCCTCCCTGCACATGCTGCCCGTCCAGTCTCATGGAGGTACTGGTCTCTGCCCCGGCCCGTGGGCCGCCGCCGGACACTGGGGGACTTGTACTCCTCCAGCTGGCGCCAAGGTGCCTGCCACGGAGTTGCCTGCCCGTTGGGTGCCTGGAGCCGCGTCCCCGCATCTGCATGAGCCTCCCTGCTCCGGCGCCGCCCGTGCCTGCTGCATGTGAGGAGCGCTGGACGCGTCTGTCTTGCCTGTGTGCCGGCATGTGGGTCGGGGAGCCGGGAGCCTGAGCCTTGTCAGCCTGGGGCTCAGAACTTTCCCAGCTTGAAAAATGGAATGCAGCAGCCTGTTCCTGTCACCAGGCTCTTTTGAGTTGGGAGGGAAAGAAATCCACATCAACCAGGTTAAGCAGAAAAGGGAGGCATATTCACTCATGTCCCTGATAAGCCCAGAGGAGGGCCAACGTCAGGCATGGCTGTATCCAGGGGCTTGAGAATACCATCAGGACCTGCCACTCTCTTGCCACCTCTCTGCTCTGTTCTCTGCCTTGCTTGCCCCATTCTGTCGTGGTGACAGCAGTTCTAGGCACCTTCCAGGGACTTCTACCAAGGATAGGGATTCTCCTTCAAATCAAGCCCAGGATTGGTTCCAACTGACCACCTGGGTCCCATGCCATCTCTGAACCAGTCACAGAGGCTGGGAGATTGCCGCACTGACTGGCCAGGCTCACACACCCACTGCCCGCTGTAGGAGGTGGTGAGCCCAGCCTCCCAGCCTCATGGGGACAGAGGCTGGCAGGGCCACCAGCGGGAGGGCCCGTGGATGCCAGATGGCCCACATCTCCGGCACCCACATGCACCTTGACTGGAATCGCTCAGCATCCCATGGTCCCAGAGAGGGCCCCCTGGGTGCTGGAGATCCCCAGGCCACTCAGCCCTAGGGTGAGGGGACCCAGGAGGCCGGGCTCGCAGGACTGACTGCACCCACACTCAGTCCCACACGGCGCGCCCTCAGCCAGGACCAAGCAGAGCTTCTGTGCATGCGCAGACTTGAGCTGCCCTCCACCCACCGCAGCCTAGCGCCCAGCCACGGGGAACCGCTAACTGCTGCCATCTGTGCAGACAGCTGTGCCCACCGAGCAGGTCCCGGGCCCATCAACCGACGCCCAGGGCTCCTGCCTCCCTCTGCCGCAGCGGGGCAGCCCTGACGGGTGGTAGCGTTTCCCAGAGACATGGAGGCTGTGCCTGCGTCAGCCTTGGCACTGGGCCACAGCCGGCTCAGTCAGTCACCTGGTGACTGTGCTGTGACCAAAGCAGGGCAGCCTCTCCTCTCCTGGACAGACCCCAGGGTCGTGTCCACGTTTCTCCTCTTCAGCCACCAGAGCCACCTGCCTGAGTGGCAGTGAGCAGCCCTCCTGGGAGCCAGGCTGCATTAGTGAAAGATAGAGACCTGCTGCTGGCTGGGTGATGAACGTGGCTGGCCGTCCCTGCCTCGGTGGGCTCAGCCTGAACCTCAGCTGCCCACGTGCAGCTGGTCTCTGAACTCCCCCTGCCAGGCAGGGAACCCGAGGGTGGAACTGGCCCTGTGAGCCAGGCGGCTCCGGCCAGGCCCTGGGGACTTGTGCAGTTACTGAGTACTGGCTAATTTACTAAATTACCAGTCACCGCATGTGCCGGGCACGTGCCCAGTGCTTGGGGAGGGGACTGGCTGAGACGGACGCAGCTCGGCCTCCTGGGCTCACATTCCAGCATGGCTCACAGACGTGGACCAAATGCACAGCATGTGCGTATGTTAGAAAGTCGTCCCTGGAAGGGGCGTCAGCCTGAGGGAGGGGGACGCGGACGCCACAGGCTGGAATATTGCATGAGATGGTCAAGGACAGTGACCTTGAAGGACGGGCCTGACGGAAGGGGGTGGAAATGATGCTAGGGTTTTGAGGGACGGGACCGCCCTGGGTCCTGTGTCCCGATGCTGCATGCACCGAGGGATCCAGGCTCAGTGAGGCCAAGTCGGCCTCCACGTCACCCCAGGGATCAGCGTCCCAGGGCTCTCCCTCTGTTTCTCACCCAGCATCCTTTCTCCCTGCAGAGGAGAAGTACACGGTCATCTACCCGTACACAGCTCGCGACCAGGATGAGATGAACCTGGAGAGAGGGGCCATGGTGGAAGTCATCCAGAAAAACCTGGAAGGCTGGTGGAAGATCAGGTACCCGCCCCTGGCTCCCACCGTAGCTGGGTGGGTTTCAGGTCATGCAGGCTCCAGCCTCACAGATCTATAAGTGACTGCAGATGGGCCATAAAAGGACACTTCTCTGTGCTGTTTGGCCTCCTTCCCTGCCCATATCCTTCCCAAAAAGTCCTTAATAAGCAAAACCTTCTCCAAACACACCCAGCCAGTTAGCAGGACCCCTGTTAAGCAAGACTGGTCTCCACCTCCAGATGTTCCTTGTGATAAGTGACCAGAAGCTGAGGCTGCCCGTGTGAGTAATGGCCCACTCCAGCCCCACTCCGAGACCCACGTGGTGCATTGACCCTGCATCCATTGTAACCCTCTTCAAGCCGCTGGTCCCTGAGTCCAGCCGCAGAGGTGGGAGGCCGCACCAGGAGCACTTCCTTAGCCTGTGATGACCGTGAGCAAGGATGGCCAGCAAGTGCGGTCTTCTGCGTAATTACCTGCAGAGCAGGGCAGTGGGGTGGCCAGTGTGCTGGGGGGACCCATGGGGGCCCATAGGATCCCCCTTCCTGACGGAGAGGATCTCAGACATGGGACCTGAAGGAGTAAGGAGGACAGTGTCGGGACGCACAGTCGGTGCCACACAGCAGGGTCGCTGGCAAGAGCAGAGCACAGGGACACCCAGGAGGGAGTGCCCTGCAGCTGCCAGCAGAGGCCCCATCCCCTGGTGGCACTTGTGACCTGCGTGGTGCACGGCTGCTCGGCCATGCCCATGCGAGCGTGGCGGCCTTGGGCACTGTGGGGCTTGGCCACGGGCATCTGACGTGCGGGCGACTGCGCCCCGCCTCTTGCTGCTCTCGCTGTGCCCCCTCGCCAGGTTCCCCGGCGCCTGTGCTTGTGCTGTCCCTGGAGCACCCGTGCCTCTTGCTGGATGAGCCTCGTGTTTTGTTTGTGGCTCTGGCAGTAGCAGGCTGCACGGGGTGCGTGGCGGCCACCCTCCTGGCTGAGTGTAGGCACGCCTGGCATTTGCACAGCACTGGGGCCCTGGGCGCCGCGGTCCCCAGGGAGCATCCCTGTTCCCTGTCCCCATCCACTGTCCCCATCCCTCTCACCGTGCTGGGAAGCCACTCACCCCAGTAGGCTCAGTGGCCCTGGCATTCAGGAGTGGCTGGATTATACTCGGGTCGCCCAGGAGGTTGTGGTCGGGTGGCAGGCAGGGCGTCCGAGGGCGTGACTGGGGCTCCAGGGATGGAGCCCGTGAACCTTCCTGACCCACAGTCCCCCGCCCCCGCTTCTGACCGCGTGCCTCCTCACCGTGCTCTGTGTCCCCACCTGACAACCTGTCTGCAGCCGAGGACGTGGATCACATGTAGCCTGGCTTGGACCAATTAAGACAGGATTTGCTCCCTCAGAATATCTGAAGATTGACAGGCACGAATCTGCCCTTGGTTATGAGGGGCCTGTGTCTCGCTGAACCCAGGGCGGTCACTGCCTCAGTGACTCTTGATGGGAGAGCCACCTGCTGCTGGCAGTCTGGTCAGTTGGGTCTATTCCGCGTTTCCCAAAGGTATGGCTGCCTGTTTTGTGGGCGCTGGCAAACACCCAGCAGAAGCACTCTGAGCGATGACATTGAGCGGTTTTCGCGGGTTGAGTCCTTCCACTGGCCAATTTCGAGTTAACAGCGGGAAGTCACCAAACCTGGAGTCCAGCAGGAGCGTGCCCAGGCGGCTCCCCGGCAGGTGCACCTGGGCTGCGGCACGCCCTCCGTCCAGGTGGCCCCTGATGGCAGCTGTTGGATTCACCCCTGCCGTGCAGACTCGAGTGACCACTGCACTCAGTGTGTTCCATCTGGGGGACCGTGAGCTGCTCGGTCAGGGTCCCGGGCAGCCCACAGTTGAGTGGCAGCCGGCTGGGCCTGCTTCAGCCCCCCTGAACGGGCATCGGACCCACGTGCGAAGCAGCGATGGAGGTGCTGAGCTCTGCGCCAGCACCTGGGCTGTCGGGAGAAGCAGGGAAACAGTGGCAAGAAGGTCCCAGGCCAGGTCTGCTGCGCTCGCTGGTGACGCCAGGCTGGGGCCGCCTCGGCCTCCGGATCTGTGAACAGATCCCAGCTCAGGCTGAGCCTTTGCATCCAAAATGCTCAGCACGGGAAGCGTGGAGGATTCCAGCTGCCTGGGTTTTGGAACAGCGGCCGGTACACAGTGAGAGGACCCAGGGCAGGACCCACGTCGGAACGCGGGACCGTCTGCATTTGGCGCACACCTGTGCACACAGCCGCGTGACGTGGTGCAGCGCTTTGGGCACACGTCCTTTGGCTGCCACCCATCCCATGAGGTCAGGGGCAGACATCTTCCACTTGTGTCTTGTTGGTGCTCAGCAGGTTTCAGATTTGGGAGCATGTCCTCCAGGTCGGGGGCTCAGCCTGCCGCCCCTCCGCCCTCCCAGGGTCAGCTGGGGCTAAATGCAGAAGTGGCGGAGGAAGTGCCCACAGAACGTGCCGGCCTCCCTCTGCTGCTGTCCTCATGCCGCGGCTGTGACAGTCACGGCGGTTCCCGCGGTGCTGTGTCCACTGGCATCTTCACTGTCCTCTTCTCCCTTCCTGTCATGCGCCCAGGCCCTGGTGTGGACTTGACTCGGCCACCGCCCTCCCCAGCACTTCACTGTCACCGGGGGACAGAGGCCCTCAGCCAGGTGTCCCCGTGTGTCATAGTGCCGGGACGGCAGTGCCTGCAGGAGACAGCATGGGGGTTGGGCCTCCTCCCCGGAGTGGCGCCCAGCAGAGCCAGGAGGGAGAGGGACAGGCACTCTCCAGATAGATGGTCGCCAAGGGCAGGACACTCCGGGCCAGAGAGACGGCGCATTTGGGAGACTGCGGCCAGGTGGGGCAGCGGGCCTGGTGGCTGCTGCGTGAGGCCAGCAGAGGCTGGGTCAGGAAGGCCTGCCAGGCTCGCCTGAGGACTCGGCCTCATCAGAAGGCCTTGGCCCCGGGCAGCCCAGCCCCATTGTTCCTGCCATCTGGGCCTGAGTGTGACTCTCAGCAGGAGCCTGGCGTCCTCCCGTAGGCCTGGCAGACCCGCCTGACCATCCCCTTCCTCCTTCTTCCAGGTACCAAGGCAAAGAGGGCTGGGCCCCTGCCTCTTACCTGAAGAAGTCCAGTGGGGAGCCCTTACCCCCAAAGCTGGGTCCCGGCTCACCTGCCTCGTCTGGCGCCCTTGACCTGGACGGTGTCTCCCGGCAGCAGAGCACGGTGGCCAGGGAGAAGGAGCTGCTCAAGAACCAGAGAGACAACCGCCCCGAGGGCCGCCCGGCACCCGATGGCGACGTCAGGCAGAGTAAGTGACTCTACTTGGACAACAGAGTCGTCCTCCTGTGGACCCTGAGGCCCAGAGCTAGGCAGGCTGGCTGCAGGGTGAAGCCCCCAAGCCCAAATGTGTTTGGCTCTGCTCACTTGGGGCATTGCTCAGTCTGGGCTTGTCCTGGAGCACAAGCCCAGGCCCAGTAACCTCTGTCATGTGCACCGCTGGCCAAGAACCTTGGTGATGTTTACATCCACTGCCCGGGAGGTGCATGCTGTGCCTGTGGCCCAGGAGATGGCCTCGTGGCCCAGGGCATCCAGTCATTCATCCATGCGGTGCTGGAAGCCCACGAGCCTCGGAGCCGGGCTGGGCCCTGTCCCTGGGTGGTTCTGAAGCCTGCGCTTCTTGCCCTTCCTGGAAAGATTGAGGCAGGGTCCTGAGCCACGTGGGGAACAGCACAGGCAGGCTCTTCTCTCACAGGAAGGGTCCCAGCAGCAGGCTGACTGGTGCAGAGCTGCACCCCACCTTCTGCAGGACAGCCGGGCCCCTTCCTGGTGTCCACATCAGAACGTCACTCATGGACTCTGCGCATGAGTCAAGTGTGTCTCTTTGCTCCACAGGATCACCAAAGATGAGGCAGAGGCCCCCTCCTCGCCGGGACATGACCATCGTAAGTGGACCGTGGTCTGTGACTGTCAGGGACGCCCACAGGTCCCCCAGGCCTTGCCCTATCCAGAGCTTGCTCCATCCACGCAGCAGCTGCAGATCCCTGTCCCATTAGCAGGCAGAAAGACAGGTCCAGGCAGGGAAGCAGCCTGCCCAGGTCCTATGCCCCCAGCTCTGCTTCTCGACCCCACTGCTCTTAGACCCGTCTTCTGGAGGCGCAGGCGCAGGCCAGGCACAGGATGGCCACTCTGATATTTTACTTATTTCTAATTCTCCAGGTGCCTCGCTTAATGCAGGCTGAGCCTCCCTGCTCTGAATATCCAAAATCTGAAACTTTTTAAGCACCAACAAGATACACTGTGGAAAATTCCACACCTGACCTCACCTACCAGGCTGCTTTCAAGATGCAGGCACACTAAAAATATTGTATAAAACCACCGTCAGGCTCTGCGGATATAAACTATATATAACAGAATCTCCTGTTTGGGCTTGGGTCCCCAAAACACCTAATTATGTGTGCACAACGATTCCAAACCCGAAGCTCTCCTGCCCCGTGCATTTTGGACGAGGGTTGCCCCACCGTGCTGTGAGCTACAGCCCTGTTTTGGAAGGCCTGCTGTTCACTGGGCCTGGTCAGCACTGGGCGGGGCAGTGGACACCTCGCTGTGGTGACGTGTGTGATCCTTGCAGCCGGCTACCAGGTTCAGACCTTCCAGGCTCCTGTCAGAGGCCAGACCGAGGCTCCGGAGGGGAGGCCATTGCCCAGGGCCACGCCCGTCACCCGTCTTCCCCACCCAGACGGCCTGCCCCGCGAGCCTCTGATCTTCCCGGGCCCGCTGCCACTTCCCCTCAGACGTTGTCCCACCCCGCATTTGCATGATGCAGCCAAATGCCCGTGTGTCTGCTCCCCTCCGAGAGTCAGCGAGAGCTCGCTGGGAGGTGCCAGTCCTGTCCACTGTGTGTCCCTTGGAACTTAAGTAGGTCCACCCGCACCTGCCATGGTGACCGCGTGTCCCGGGCCCCCTGATGCTTGTTCACCCTGGAGTGAGCCCTGTGTGTGGTCCTCCTAGCCTCGGGGTCTTAACCTGCCCAAGCCGCCCATCCCGCCCCAAGTGGAAGAGGAGTATTACACCATCGCTGAGTTCCAGACCACCATCCCTGACGGCATCAGCTTCCAGGCCGGCCTGAAAGTCGAGGTGAGCCGACCACTGCGCCGCCCGCCCCGTGTCTTGATGCCGAGCACACCTCCTGCTCGTCTGGCCTCTGCTGCTTTCCAGGGGTGGGCAGGGGTGGCTAGGGATGGGGTAGGGGCAGTGAGGCTGGCGGCTTTATTGAGATAGAATCCACACACCAAGCTGCTTGCCTGGCGGGGATGGAAGCATCAGTGCCTTGTTCCATCCACAGGGCTGGGCGCCCGTCCCACCATCTAATTCCAGAACAAAAGGAACTCCCTTACCTTAAGCTCTTGCTGCCCCCCACCCCAGCCTGCCGTCTACAGATGCGCCTGCTCTGGACATTTCACACAGGTGGCCGCGTGCGCCATGTGGTCTTCGGGGACTGCTCAGGCCCTGCGCCACGTCACCTCCTGCCTCCCTTCCAGCTTCTCTCCTTTTCTTCCCTCTGCATTTCTGCTCTGGTCCCTGGACAAAGGCCAGCGTCCTCTCTCTTCTGCTTCTCTTTTCTGTCTTCTGTCTTTTTGTCTTCATGGTGATTCCCAGCTGTCAGGACAGCCTGTAAGTCACAGGGTAGCGCCAACAACCCGGGATCCCAAACCTTTGGCAAAGATGGTTCTTGAGGCCATTGCAGGACCAGGTGAGCCAGCTGCAGGGGCCTCGCTCCACTGTCCTGAGGCTGCGTGTCTGGACCCTGTCCACCCTTGCCTGGAGGCATAGGCTTGATTTATTCATCTCCACAACATGGTGGTGATGGTGGTGGTGGTGATGGTGACAATGACACAGGTACCTGTTCAGTGCACATATCTTGACAACTAACTTGATAACTGACCTTCACAGAAGTCCCGAGAGCTCAGAGCCATCAGCCGTCTGTACAGATGCGTCTCGGAGGGGCTGGGTACATTAATCCCCAAGGTCACATAGCTAGTAAGTGGAGGAGCTGGGATTCAAACCCCAGTCCCTCTGCCACGATCCTTTGCGCAGAGTGGGAGCTTGACGGATCCTCCGTGGTGCACCGTCTGTAAGCCTGTTTTCGCTGCCTCCCACGAATGACTTGATGTCGCCTGGGAGGACCCATGTGCCCCGTGCTGCCTTCATGGTCAGAGCTCACAAGTGCCACAGGATGGCGCTCCTCCTGCGCTGGACAGAGCAGGGGCCTGCCCCGTGCCGCTTGTCCAAAGCCTCCTGCTTTTCCCTGGGCGCCTCCACTCTAAGCGAATGATGGATCACGCTCGCTTTCAGCACTTGCCAGGCGCGGCCACATGCATTGGCCGGTGTGGCTGGCAGTAGTTTTGCAGGTGGCGTTGCTGTTCTCATCGTCACCCTGGCTCCACTGTTGGCACGTGGCTTGCCCAGGCCATTCAGGAAGCAAGCCATGATCTAGAGCTGGACCTCAGGACTGCAGGCAGGCCCGGCCTCCTGGCGCTGTCTGGCTGCTGTCCCTCTCCAGCCAGGCCTCAGAGCACCACGGCAGCAGCATCATGCCTTGGCCCTCGGTCTGGCTCTGAAGCCTGCCTCCTGCCTCCTCTGCGGCCCCTCAGCTCTCCTGAGGCTCAAGTCCGCATTTGTAAAATAGGACCACAGTCCCTGTCTCAGGGAGCTGAAGCGTCATCAGATCTGCGGAGTCTGCTGGGGCAGGGCGGTGTGTTCGTTCACGAGCCCTGCCGCAGCCAACGCCCCAGGCAGGGCAGATCCAGCAGCAGAGGTTCACCTCTCAGTTCTGGAGGCTGAAATCCTCCAGAAGATGCAGGTGTCCGCAGGTCTGCCTTCTCCTAGGCCTCCCTCCTTGGCTTGCAGTGGCTCACTGTCCTTGTGTGCTGGGCTCTCAGTCTCTGTCTCTGAATCCCCTTTCCTATAAAGACATCAGTCACGCTGGACTTGGGCCTCCCCTTGTCACTTAGTTACCTGTCCGGGTACAGTGACATTTGGAGTATGGGTAGGTCAAGGCTTTAATGTGTCCGTCTGGGGAGCAGAGTTCAGCCATGACCCTGGGCTGCACACCCTTCCCCCATGTGAGTTCAGCCATATGATCCTGCACTAAAAAGAACCAAGAAACCCAGGATCTTACCTGATGTGGGTGATTCCAGTCACCGCTGTGCTCAGTGGGTATGTGGATGCCAGGGGTGGTTAGACAGGAGAGGACCCTCCATGAGCCTCGACTCCCCGGGTGTGGCATGAGGGTGACTCATGGCCACTAGGTGACCTCTTCATCCAGTGCTCAACCAAAGAAGCAGGATCAAGGGTAACTTGGGCTCTGTGTGACAGGTCCCTGCAGGCTGGCAGCTTCCCACCTTGCAGGTGGCAGAGGAGTTGATGCCCTGGTTGGGAGGCGCTGGTGGCCACAGATTGATGCCCTGTCCCCAAGGGACCCTTCTGAGGCACTGTCTGCAGGATCTTTCAGATGGTGCTTGGTGGCCTACACCACAGAGGGCTCAGAGCAGTGACACAGTTGACCTCTCCTCTTCTTCCTCCCCTTCTCCACTGCCCTACTTGAATGTCCCAGGCTTCCCTCTCAAATTAACTACCTGTACTCAAGTCCAGGTCTCAGGGACTGTTTTTGGAGGAATCCAGAATTGGACAAGAACCTGCTAGACGTGGCGGCACACACGTATAATCCAAGCTGCTGGGGAGGCTGGGACGGGAGGCTGGCTTGAGCCCAGGAGTCCAAGCTGGACTGGGCAACACGGCAAGACCCTGTCTCAGAAACACACACACAGATGAACGTGGACAAGAACCTGCCCTGGTGTAAGATGTGCTGCGGCCTGGTAATGGCTCCGCAGACCTTGTAGGAGAGCCTGCAGAGTTCAGAGGCACAGCTGCTCGCACTGGTTGCACATGGGTTCTCCCAGGCCCTTCTGATCTGCTGGCCCCGATGCCAGGCTGCCAGTGTGCTAACCTCTGTCCCCCTTACAGGTGATCGAGAAGAACCTGAGTGGCTGGTGGTACATTCAGATCGAAGATAAGGAAGGATGGGCCCCAGCGACCTTCATTGACAAGTACAAGAAGACCAGCAACGCCTCGAGACCCAACTTCCTGGCCCCCCTGCCCCACGAGGTGGCCCAGCTCCGGCTGGGGGACGCGGCTGCAGTGGAGAACAACGTGGGCCACGAAGCCGTCGGCCCCTCCCGGCCCCTGCCGGACACCCCGCATGGTGTCTTGGACTCCGGGATCCCACGGTGCAAAGACTGGAAAGGCGGGAAGGAAGCCCCGAGGAGGGCATCTGCAGACACGTCCGCCTCAGCAGGCTACGAGGAGATCTCGGACCCCGGCCTGGAGGAGAAGCCCAGCCTCCCTCCGCGGAAGGAGTCCATGATCAGGTGGGAAGGGGACCTGCCCGAGCGGGAGCGGCAGAGGCTGGAGCAGCCCTGTGGCGCTTTGCCTAAGCCTCCTGGTGTGATTCTGCCGATGAGTCCAGCCAAGCACGCCCCAGCCCGGGACGGCAGGAAGCCAGAGCCCAAACCAGACAAGAGCAAGCTGTCCCAGCTGAAGAATGACATGGGGCTGGAGTGCGGCCACAAGGTGTTGGCCAAGGAAGTGAGGAAGCCCAACCTGAGGCCCGTCTCCAAACCCAAAGCTGAGCCGCCAGAGGAGAAGCCAGACGCCGCCCCCCAGAATCCATTCCTGAAGTCCAGACCTCAGGTCAGGCCCAAGCCAGCTCCTTGCCCCAAGACAGAGCCACCTCCAGGCGCAGACCAGGTGGACATCTGCAACCTTAGGAGCAAGCTCAGGCCTGCCAAGTCCCAGGAGAAATCCTCACTGGACGGGGAGAGCCCCCTGGCTGTGGGGGGCCAAGACGTGGCATTCAGCCGAAGCTTCTTGCCAGGCGAGGGACCTGGCCGTGCCCAGGATAGGCCTGGCAGACTGGACGGACTCAGCTCAAAGGAATTGTCCTGCAGAGCCCCGCTACGGCCAGCCAAGACCACAGATCCTGGGACCAAGAATGTGCCCGTCCCTCTCCAAGAGGCTACCCAGCAGAGACCTGTGGTCCCGCCCCGGAGGCCACCGCCCCCCAAGAAAATCTCCTCCTCCTCCTCACCCAGGCCCCTGCCAGAGGTCAGAGGGCCACAGCAGGAGGCCAGCGAAAGCAGGGCAGCTCCTGCCCCTGGCCGCGCCCTCCTCGTGCCCCCAAAAGCCAAACCTTTTCTCTCCAACTCCTCTGGGGGCCAAGGCGGGCTGGGGCCGCGGGCAGCTGGCAAGGCGGAAGAAACCAGGGAGAAGGCGACTGCAGCCTCCTTCCCCGATATCGACAGCCTGAAGGACTCTCTGTACGTGGCCGTGGCCAACTTTGAAGGAGACGAAGACACCAGCAGCTTCCAGGAAGGGACGGTGTTTGAAGTCCGAGAGAAGAACAGCAGCGGCTGGTGGCTCTGCCAGGTCCTCAGCGGGGCCCCTTCCTGGGAGGGCTGGATCCCTTCCAACTATCTCAGGAAGAAGCCCTAGCCGGCCCTCCCTGCCCAGAGGTCCCCCTGCTCTCTGCTGGCCTCCCCACGTATTTAATCAGCATCTTAATTTATCCGTCTCCACAGTTTCAGAGGCGGGAGGAGCAGGAGCAATGTGGTTCCTTACCTCTGAGGCTGCAGAGTCCTGTGGTGGCACCCCAGAAGCTCAGAGCCACAGCCCTTGCTAGACGAGGATCCACGTCAGCGTCCCTGCCTTCACAGACCTCCTCCTCCTCTTGACCAGTGGCAGTGACTCTCCCAAGCCTCCTGGACCAGCTCCTGTCACCTGGGGGAGCTCCACACCGCTCTCATTGCTCGGACGAGGCATAGTACAGGGTAGCCCAACCGGTCCACAGTGACTTGCTCTGATTCTCCATGTTTCTAGAAGCCCAGGGGCTTTATTCACTGTTTCCCAAATGCCCGGTGCCAAGAAGAGCTGTGTCCAGTAGACAGCAGCCCGGCTGCCGGTCCCCGGGAAGTGTCCTATTCCCCGAGCCTCAGGCCCTGCAGCTTCTGAGGCTCCACCAGGTGCAGCTTTCCCGGGAGGGGCCTGGAGGCCCAACCAGCCACCCTGCGCCCATCTCTGCCTTGGGCCCTGAGCAATGCCAAAGGGCGGGTCCAGCCCCAGCATGCTTCACGTCTGTGGCAGGCTCTGCGCCACCCAGAGCTTTCCAACACAAACTCCTGTCCCCTGCCGGGGACGCTTCATGTCTGTCTTCCTAGGACCAGAGGCTCCAAGTTTGAGTAAGGGTCCGCTCAGCTGACCCTTACTCAGTTGAGTAGCCAGCATGTGCCAAGCAGAGGACGTGGCACTTAGCGTTCATGGGTCAGCCCTCCCAGCCACCTCCCTGACCAGGCCTAATTCATAGATGAGGACACTCAGGCTCAATCTGGCCAAGGACACTCTAGCTAGGAAGAGAGGGAAAGAGGCAAACCCGTCACATGGAGGGGGGCTGGCCACCAGGAGAGGTGTGAGCAGGGGGCGCTTACGGCCACTTCCTCACTCGCTGTCCCTCCCAGACCCCTGCAGTGTATAGAGAAGCCTGTCCCAGAGGCCCAGCAGCTGCCGCTCTTGCTTGGAGGGACGTGTGGGGTCCTGGTTGGCACAGAGCCCTAGTCCCTGCTCCTGTGCTGGTGCCCCGGGGGATGATGCTGATAGGGTGGAGGGACCTGAGGTGGTCTCTCCCATGCCAGTCACAGGGGCTCTGGTGGCTCACAGGCCAGCAGCTGGGTCTCTGCCGAACTAAACACAGCAGTGAGGAGACGGGCCCAGGACCAGGCAGACGCCTCCTGCCACAGCTTCCTGCTCTGTGGCGCCTGCGGGGATCTTCAGTGGCCTCCGGGGAGGCCATCACAGCCTCCTGCCGTTTGGATGGAGGTGGTTTGAATGAGACACGGAGGGGCGCAGTGGAAGCACTGCAGGAACGAGGATCAGGACCAGGGTTTCCCGCGCCCACCCCGGAGGCCTCTGTGCACTGGCTGCTGGCGTGTGATGAGGGCAGAGCCCGCCCCTCCCTCTGCCCTGCCTGCCTGCCTGCCCCGGAGACTCCAATGCACAGCCTCACCCGCTGCCATGTCAGCGTCCATCTGCTGCGAGGCTTTGGAACCACGAAGCTGGCTTTCCTGGGAACGTTTGCATCTACCTGCCTGCCAAAGATTTTGTGCAAAGAGCCGCCTTCTGCAGCCCCAGCCCAGGCCCCGCCCCGTGAGCTCTGGCCACTCCCCCAGAAGGAGTTTCTCCCAGTCCAGGGTAGCTCGCCAGCCCGGCCTTCTTTGCCCAGCCTGAGGTGTCTCTTGCAGGGGTTGGTCTGTGCCCAGACCTGGAGGAAGGTGGCAGTCTGGGGGAAAGGGAGGTGAGAGGGCCACCCTCCTATCCGAGGCCCCCTGCATGGTTTTCCTGAGGTTTTGACCCTGCTTGATCCAACTCATTTTTGTGGAGCTGCTTTGTAGGGTTTGACTACCTTTCAAAAGACACAAGTAACTGAGTTTATTTCTGATTCACTTCTGGTTTTCGGTGACATTTTCAGGTATTTTATAAGCACCTACTGCGTGCCAGACGCTGGGTGGACCAGGGTGTGCAGAGCGCCAACCCTGGCTGTGGAGAGCGCCACCCTTTGTCCACTGACAAGCACCGGTGGCCTCACATCCTTCTCCCCAGGGCTCAGCCTATGGGACTAGACCTGCTCTGCCCTCCTGTGGGCAGAACATTTTTTTGCAAATCAAAGAACTCGCCTTTTTTACTGTTCTAGCTCTGACGTGAACTGTGGGCGTGGAAGCCACCTTTCTCCCTGTTGCCTATTCTTTGCTGGGGTCACATCTATGTCCTGGGGACTCCTGTGTCTGGCTCCACTGATGCAGTGGTAGACATACCCCAGGCAACTACAGCTGGGTCTCGATGGCAGAGACCCTCTTAGTTGTCCCTGCTGGGGGACTTAGGTTTACAGTATCCAGGATGGTGCTCGCTCGTGTGGGAGCAACTGATGAAGCGTATGCAGAATCCGCAGGAGCCTTGGCTGGGAGAAGTCGGGCCATCAGCGATGCCCGTACCAAGTACCAGCAGGTCACTGGCACTCCACCACGTCTCCTCCTTTATTCTCAAGACAACTCTGTGGGTGAGCAGGACAGACTCCATGTACAGGAGGAAACTCGGCTGTGCGGAGGGTGGAGTCGCATGCCCAGCTTCGCCCAGTCAGTGGCTGGGACTCAGATGGGCTCTGTTCTCCCTTGTGCCCAAAACTTGCCTGCTCCTGTCAGAGGTGAAATGTGCAGGGGCTTCCAGGGAGCCAGGCCTATTTAGCCAGCCTCTGAAGTCAGCTGTCACCACCCCTCGGTCAAACATTTCAGTAGGTCACGAGACAAGTGCCAGCCCAAGGGGTGGGCAAAGGTGGGTTTTCTCCTCACTTCTGCATACTACCTTGGACGGCTACTTTATCTTACGCAAATGTACAGCTTGTCATAGTGCCACCGAGTCTGAATAATCTGCACTTAGGGCCCACCCCTTGATGAAACAGGATTTGGCTCCCACTTTCTGCTAAGAATCTGTCCTCACCATTGGTGACTTTGGCCCTTGTCCCAGGCTGAGACAGGGACGGCTGAGATCCAACTTGAAGCACTTTTCATGCCCTCCCACCCCGCCCCTGGGAACCGCTAGAGCCCCGCCAGGCTTTCAGATGTCCTTGTAAGCCTCTGCCACGATGTGCTCCATAGAATCCATTTCCAGGGCAAAGTTCTTGGCCTAAAAAGTTCCTGAGTCTCCTGGGGTTTCAGTGCCAGGTGGAAAGTAGGAGAATGCACGAGCCACATTGAAGGACAGGTGCCAGATCTCCCCAGGACTAGGGAAGGACGCTGAGCTGAGGACTGGACTGTCTAGTATTTATTACCAAGTATTTAGCCCTGAGTGGCTACAGAGGAAACCGTTCCTGCCCACATTAGTGGCAGCCAATGTGGTTAAGAAGAGGGCTGGGCATGGCGCCGTGGTGGAGTGCTTGCCTAGCGTGTGCAGGGTCCTGGGTTCCGTCCCCAGCACTGCAGAAGCAGCCCATGGCCTGCCTGCCCTCCTTCCCACCGAGCCCCCCTCTTAAGCGGGCACCTTGCGGCCTAGCCATGGTGGCAGTCTCGTCCCAACCTCTCAGGGCTCTTGTGTACACTGCAGACAGCCATCCATGCGACAGACCAAAGATTGCCCAACATCAGTGGGACCTGTGGCCCAGGTGAGCAGGAGATGAGTTTGCAGGGGGGCCTGAGGGTAAAGGCTGCTGTGCCCCCTTGTAGGAATCGCTCCTACCTGGAGTAAGGTCCCCTGCCACCCCAGGCTCCACCGCCCTCACCTGCCCATGCCCCCCCCTCCCCCAGGGTCCTTCCGCAGACGGCCGCCCTCCTGCTGCCTGGGTGCCAGCTCTGGTGCTGGCCTGCAGGCCTCCAGCCTCGCAGGGTTCAACGCTCTGCCTTGTTTGTTTCTGTCCTCCTGCCGGGCTCAGCCTCTTTGGTCTTTGAAAGGACCAGATCGTGCCGTCGCCAGTGGCCTTCGCTTTCACATCTCCTACATTGAGAAAGAAGGCCCCTGGGCTAACTGGCAACAGCAGTTCTCATGCAACAGAGGGTCTGTCCCACGCCAGCGTGACGTCTGCTTGTGGGACACTGCTGGGGGTCCCTGGGTCCCTCAGCACTGCTCACGCCCTTGTAGAAAAGTGACAGTTTCCAGGGATGGCTTTGGTTTCCTCTGACACAAAAAAACACCAAGTATCCAAAGTGCGGGGCGGCAGCAGCATGCAGACGGCACACCTTACAGTGGGCTTGTTCTTTTTGTTTGTTTTTGTTTTTAATAAATAGAAAGCGCTTGACTGGCTTCAGGCGTCATCGCGAGAATGGAGCATCTGGGTTTTATTTGGTGAAGGGTGCGTGGCTTCCGGCCCTGGCATCTTGGCCTGGTGCCTTTGGGGTGAAAGAAACCTGTCAAGCTGTGCTGGGGCACTGTGCAGACGCAGGGTGCCTCTTTTCTGAGCCCTGGGCACCTTTTAGCTACAGTGTCCACCAGCCCAGGGAAAGCTGCCTTTCATTTGCTGGCTCTCAGCCCTTCCCAGCTCTGGGAGGCATCTTCAAGCGCTCTTTACATTGCCTGCCACTGGGCAGTGCTACGTGCCATCGGAGATGGAGTGTGCAGCCACAGTCCAGCCTTGGGGAATGCTTGAGGATCCACCTACTCCCAAGAAATAGAGGGTTATTTTGAGATAGGGCCTCGCCACATGGCCAAGGCTGGCTTTGAACTCGCAATCCTCCTGCCTCAGCCTCCCAAGCAGCCAGGATTACAGGCGGGCACGGTGGCACACCTGGCTAATGTGTATTACTTTTGCAATGGCAAACTCAGCACCCAAGGTGGAGCTCCCCCGTCCCAGGTGAATCTTTGAACAAGATGACAGCCCCACTCACCTCCTGAGGGAAAGAGGAAAACCTAGAGTCCTGGGACAGGGTTTCAAAAGGGGGCTTCACAGCCGGTTATGGTGGCACACACCTATAATCCTGGAGGCTGAGGCAGGAGGATCACAAGTTCAAAGCCGACCTCAGCAACTTAGCGAGGCGCTAGGCAACTCAGTGAGACTCTGTCTCTAAATAAAATATAAAAAGGGCTGGTATAGGGGGCTGGGGTTGTGGCTCAGTGGTGGAGCACTTACCTAGCATGTGTGAGGCATGGGGTTCAATTCTTAGCACTACATATAAATAAGTGAATAAAATAAAGGTCCATCAACATCTAAAAAAAATATTTTTTAAAAAAGGGGCTGGGATGTGGCTAGTGGTTAAGTGCTCTTGGGTTCAATCCCAGGTACCAAAAGAAAAATGGATGGGGAGTTGTAGGGGGACACGTACAACATTCACCCTCCCTTGGGGGAAGGAAGCCTCTTGGAGAATACCATGGCCCCGAGACCTTGCGCAGGAATATCACTCATTAACACTGATCTCTGTTCCCCTACGGAGGAGGAAGGCGTGTGGTCCAGCCCCGGGAGCAGGCTCAAGACCACACCAAGTGCAGAACAGGACTGGCAGTGGCGTGGGCCGCTGGGGTGGCGTTGGGGGCCACCTGCCCTCGAGGGCTGGGGCGGGAACTGTGGGAGGAGCCAAGACTCCCCCTTCCTCCCCAGGGCCTGCGCGCCCCACCCCTGGCCTTCCTTCAGGTCACCACGCCCCATGCCTGCTATTCCAGAAAAGCCACGGCCAACTCCAGCTGGCCGTCCCCACTCACGCCTGCCAGTCCCCCCTGCTCAGGGATCACTGGCTGTCTCAGGGCCACTCCTCCCCCAGCTCGGGGCTTTCCTCCCCTCAATCGGTATCCTGGGTCCCCGTGTGGCTCCTCGGCTCTCGTGACCCAGGCTTCCCAGTCCATGGCCCAGGTCTCCTTGGCCATCATGATCTGCCAGGGAGCTTGTCAAATGCAGATGCCAGGCTCAGCCCCCCGAAAGCCAACTGCAGCTGGCATCGGCACCCATGAGAGGCACGTTCTGAAGAAGCTCCCCTCTGGGTGGACGAGCCGCCAGATCAGCCCTACCCGGTGTCACCCAGGTATGTGGTGGTGTGCTGTCATTAGCAAAGCCGACGCTCTTATCTAAGCATTCACGGTGTTCTGGGCCCGTGGGGCACTGGACGTACACTGACCTCATCTCAAAATGCCCTGGCAGGGTTGGCATGCTAGAGGGGAGGTCCCCCCAGAGGGAGTTGTGGCATGACCTCTCACTCCCGCAAGGAGTGGCCTGTACTGGACCCCAGGTTCACATAGCCCGTGTGTGGGGTCTCTGAGCCTCGGGCCAACTCCGTACCTGCACTGAGCGCCTCCAGACTATTAACCAAAGCGCACCTCTGATTCCCATCTAATTATTCCCTAGGCTTAAAAATCTCATTCAGAAAAATACTTCCAAACCCTGACTATAATTAAAGAAAAAGATTTAGATTTGTCAAGGACATGTCATTAGTTGGCTACCTCAAAATGATCTCTCTTTTAAACATCACCCCAGTTTTTCCAATTGGGAATTATTATACCCATTTTAGGAATGAGGAAATTAGTATCTTGAGAGATGAAGCAATTTACCCACGGTAGCAGCTACTAAGAGGAGGAATGTGGATATATAAATTCAAAGTCCATTACCTTGACAGTTCCCAGATCTACAATCTTTCCACTCAGCATTTCCCAAAGTGTATCCAGAACAAATGCCAATTAGTGTTCTAAAATAATTGTTCCATGGACACATTAGATAAGAAATGCTGTATTAAATAAGGTTCAACAGTGTCTTTTTGGCAGATCTTATATAAACATCAGCAACCTCTTAGGTAATTAAACGGTGTGAATGTTACTCTTGACATTGATTTATATTTGCATGTTAGTCAGCTTTCCATCACTATAACACAATACCTGAGGAAAACAACTTAAAAGAGGAAACATTTATTTTGGCTCATAGTTGCAGAGATTTCAGCCCACGGTCATTTGGTTCCATTCTTTCTGGGCCTGTGCTAAGACAGGACATCATGGCCCGAAGGGTATGGAGGGAAGCTACTCGCTTCATGGTGCCTGGGTAGCAGAGGGTGAGGCCGGGAACAAGACAGAATCCCAAAGGCACACCCCCAAGGACCAACTCCCTTCAACTCCCTCTCCTGCAGTTTCTACCACTTCCTAACAGCGAGGAATCTGTCCATGGATTAATCCACTGATGAGGTTAAAACCTCTACGATCCAGTCACTTCCCAGAAGCCCCACCTCTGAACATGGCCACATAGGGAACCAAACCTTCAGCACATGAGCCTTTGGGGAACATTCCAGATCTAAACTATAACAGGGTTTATTTATATTGGCTTTCTCAAATGTACTTGGCCACAAAAACCATTCACAGAGCATCTAGCAGGAACAAGGCTGCATGTCGTAAACTCTGGGAAATATCAAATTTCACACTTGAGCTCTACCCTGAATTCCATCTGAACCCGGCCCCTGCGTGGCCTCGGCCTGATGCCTCTCCCCGTTCCTGCCGTCCCGCCCCTCACACCCCTCACTGCCGTGGGAGCTCCAGGGCTGACCCGAGCATCTGGAGCACCAGGCGCCTGTCTGAATGGAGAGCTTCTCGGGACCATCACACTTCCCATGCTGCTGGTCTAACTCGGAACTGTCCCCACGGGCTTTCCCACAGTGAGATTGCCACATGTGGGGAACTTTGGGCAACAGCTGCCAGGAAGTGGATTTTTCTACCTCCCACACAAGTTTTCCTTAAGAGGCCTGTAGATCAGTGACAGTGTCCAGGGCTTCAAGCTAATGAAGCCCAGGTTCAACCCCTCGTACGATCCAGAAGGTCCTACAATAAAATTGTGTCCTCTGACCCCTGTTCAACTGGTGGAACTTGACCACAGACATCCGCAGTGGGGGAAGAGCAGTGTCTTCCGCGTCTGTGCTGTGAACTCGTCAGTAAGCAGTTTTGGAGTTATTCAGTGTCTTTGTACGTTTATGTATTTTGATGTGTGTATAAAGTACATGGATCAATGAACATGGACAGTATTGTTAGGTGGGAAACTTGTACCCGTTGCGTGGTGGTCTCTTCCCTGGAACAGGGCTCCATTACAGCATCTGTCCAGTCCCCTGTGTGTCCCTGAGGAGGAGGAAGATTTCTGGTTGATGTTTTAGGGAGGTGCATGCACAGCTCAGCTTCTCCCTCTCCCCTGTTTGGGGTGAGACGTCCAGGGAGCACACATTCCCCTTGGCAGGAGCCTTAGTACAAAAGGGCCTCAAAGGGGTGACCATGAGCGTCAGTGGACATGTCTGAGGCTGGATTTCAGGCTCAGGAACTCCATGGCTGCTGCACACCACACCTGTGCCAGATGCTGCCCGCACCCCTTCAAGAATCAAGTTCACCTTTAGTTCACCTCTCCCTGATCTCTCTGTTCTGAACCCAGGCAGGAGGATGGAGAGAGAGCTCTTTCAAAACTTTCCCCAGGGACTGCTTAGTAGGTGATTCATTATATATTATAATAAAATATACATTCAAAATTTAATGTGTCTAAAGGATAAACCTAAACCAAATAATGAAATAGATATTGAAAATATAATGAGGGTGTGGGATGTAGCTCAGTGGTAGAGCAATTGCGTAGCATCTTCTAGGGCCTGGGTTCCATCCCAGCACAGCAATAACCAGTTACCTCAATGACACGTATGCATGTGTGAGAGAGAGAGAGAGAGAATATCTAATATGCAATGTGCTCCGGTGGCTTGTCTTATGTGCCCCTTGGGATTCACGGACCCCACTTTATAAACCCCTGACCAAGGAAGAGTCAGACGAGACTGGGGCTGGACAGACCCGGGTTTGAGTTCTGGCTCTCACAGCCTTTTGCCTCTCTGAAGCTCAGTGTCCTTATGCAGAGAATGGGGACAACAGTGCCCTTCTCAGAGTTGTGAGGACTAGTGAAGACAGCATGAGCCTAGCACATAGCAGACACTCGCACTTATGAATCGTCTTCTATGAAGAGTAGAAGTAGGGATGAGCAGTCTTCAAATATGTTCATCGCCCTGCCCGGGAATTGGCAAATGGTCACTTGAAGGGTCAGCTAGTAAATATTTTGGGCTTTGTAAGTCAAGAGGCAGGATCGGAATGTTACGCAAGCACTTGCATAACTGTTCAGAAAGCGTCCATTTGAAAGTGGACAAACCCATTCCTAGCTCCGTGGGAAACCATGCAGCTGGATTAGCCCCGAGGACCGCGGCTCGCTGCCCCCAGCCCAAGGCACATGCATCTTCCATTTTATTACTTTTCCTGAAATGGAAGTATTTCCAAAGTGTGTTCATGGACACTCCATTCCTGGAGATGACCAGAAGCAGTGTTCTGTGGTCAGTCCCTCTGGCAGACACCTTGACAGCTCCCTCTAAAGCCCCCCCTGGAGATCCGTGCCCCCACTCGCACACCAAAGGCTCTGAGGAGCCCGTCTATTTCAGCTGACTCGATCGATTGCTTCCAAGGTGTATTTGGCCACAGAATCCTCTCACTCATGTGACACTTATGAACGTCACACAGAACGTACTTTGGGAAATGCTGCAGTAGATCCTGAATTTAAATCGCTATTCGGCATGTCACTGCGTGAATTTGAGTTTGTGCCCTTGAGGCACAAGATGGAAGGAGCCGGCCTGGGTGAGTGTTGGTTTCTGTCCTCAGCAGAGTGACCGGGCCGAGTTGGTCACCTATGACCTATGACAGACAGACTTCCCAGGGGCAGATCTGCCTCAGGAGGAGGGGACGGGCCTGGAGCCCGTGTGGACAACCTGAAGCTTCTGTTTCCATGCAGGAAAGCTCAGGAACAGCCATCTTATTTCTGGAATCTACTTGAGGCTAGGTGTGTTGCTGGGAAGACAGAGGACTTCATAGCATGGCCAGGAGGCCTCGCCTACAAGTCACCACAGGTGATCCTGGGGGG
>PVHX01011136.1:0-65915 GCA_004024805.1 Geosciurus inauris | reverse complement strand
GTGTATAGTACTCAAGCACTGCTGTCTAGAGGCCCCAAGCTTTGGAGAGAAATTACATAAACTGAGAAAAGTTAACAGAAAAAATTGTAGGGGTACTGAGGATAATTTTTTAGCATCATCCATAGCTGGTCCATGGGAAAACTCAGTTGAGATTCCAATCTTAGGTAAATTTGTGTAAAGACAGATGGAGTTCACAAGAGCTCTAAGTATCCCCCAGCATCATTTGCGATGGATTGTGCTTCAGAGCTCTCTGCTACCACTGGGCTGTCCTGAGGACTATGTTTTACAAAATTCAGTCTGTTAACCTGGGGCACAAATAGCAGACCCTGGGGAGTGTGAGAGTTTAAAAAAGATGCTCTTCAGGTATGAATTAGTAGCCACCATGGACTGAGCAATAGTACCCACCAGCACTTTACCCTGTCTTCACTTGCCCAGTGAGTGTGTGACCTGTGCAGTCCTGGGCATCCACACGGTTTGAGTGTCCTTAATTATCTGTGACTGTAGAGCCATATTTCCTTTGTTTCTGCAGAACAGGTGCTTATCATTCACAGTGCTGAATGTCATTAAATCAGGTCTTTCTAAGTTCCAGTTTCCAGGGCTTACACAGACCAATATGGAGAACGCATGTCTTAAAAGACTTGAAGTTTGTCACTTCCCTTTTGTTAATACAATCATCTCTGCATCCACCAGGATTGGCTTCAGGACTCCTGCAGATGCTAACTCTGCAGTGCTTGAGTCTCTTACATAAAAGGGCATAGCATTTGCATTCCATCTATGCACATCTTCCTATATGCTTTAAATCATCCCTAAATGACTTGTAATGTCTAATACAATGTAAATGCTATGTAAACAGTTGTTATACTATATTGTTTAGGGAATAACAAAAGGAAAAAGGTCTAGTACATGTTTAGGTCAGGCACAACTTTTTTCCAAATATTTGTTTGATCCACTTTTGGTAGACTCTGTGGATGCAGAATACACAGATTGAGAGGGCCAGCTGTAACAGTGAGAGTGTAAGGGAAGCCGGCTCAATCATGAAAACAATATTCACTAATAGTTGATAGTTGCAGTGATCTGACTTGGTCTCACATCACTCTACGAGGAATGTAATAGGAACACCCACCACCCAGGATTGATTACTGGTTTATTTTGTAGCCTGCCCACTTTGGGACAGCCCAGCTACATGCTGGAAGCACACACCCAAGTTCAAGTTCCCGCTGAGCTGATGAAAGAATCCTGGGAGGGGTGCTTCCTGTATTGTTCACTAGCGCACTCTAGTGACGCCCTGGGTTGGGTCACAGTGTCTCTTGGGAAGGTAAATATTTACTCTCAGCGCAAAGAAGAAAGCTACAGGCTTCTCTGGCTTAGCACAAAAACACAGTAAACCTCAAAACCCACTCAATGTTGCAGAAACCCAAATTGTATCCTAAAGAAAGCTGCTGCAGGGAGAGTTGCCTACTGGGAGAAAAAAACAAAGGCAGCTGCATCAAACTGATGCGGACTCCACACAGTCCTGGGGCAGTGAAATTCTCACCTAGATTAGAACAAACAAACAAACAAACAAATAAATATATTCAATGAAAAAAACATAAAAATGAAACATAAATGGATTTGGAGGCAGAAGAAAAAAACTAACATGAACAGAAAAAAAGACAAATTAGAAACAGTGATCTAGATATAGTATAATCTCTTACATATCTAAGAAAAGCACAAATTGAAAATTTAGAATTGTAATAAGACACAAATTATCATTTTACAATAAAAAAAGGTGGCAGTTGAAGGGTTATGGAAAATAATATTCCTATAAAACAGCCCCTGGGGAAAATGGAGGGACAGTGTGGCTCTGGGAGGAGGGAGGGGAAATTAGCCAAACATTAAACCTCTCCTAGTACATCCTTTCCCAGTAACAATGGGCCCTGAGGGAAAAAGCAAACTTTCATCCCTTCCTGGGTTCATCCCCAGCATCTCTACCAAAAGCAAACATACACCCCTTCCCAACCTCAATGGGTCCTAAAGGGAGCAAGCGAATACTGAAACTGCTGGGCCCTGCACTTTTACCCTTTCCCATTGTGGATGGCTTCTGGAAGGAGAAAAGCAAATAGTAAACCTCTAGGTAACAATGGGTCCCAGAGGAAAGAAGATAAGCAGTGAAGACGGATTTGTGAGCTTTTCTCAGTAACAAGGAGTTTCGAACTTTTTACAACTGCCTTCCTGAGTTAAAATTTTAACCGGCACAACTGGGTCCCTGACTGTCCAAATGGCACATCCACAGATTAGTGAATGATTAATTCACCCTCATTGTAAACAATAAAACCCAGACTCTGTGTAACCTGGGGGCCCGTTTCCATACTTAGAAAATGAGCCCTCGTGTGCCTGATCAATAAACTACGCTGCAGAGTAAAGGAAAGCTTGCTGATCCCAGGTTTGCTTCCCGTCGTCTCCCGCCTCGCCTCCATCATTTGTGCGCCCTGTGCTTACAGCAGTAGCTGTCCACCCGTCGTGGGCCGCGTTGTAGTGTGGGCCTGGGCAGGTTTAGAAGAACCACAGGGCCCAGTGTCTGTCCAGCCGTAGGTGCTCAGTTTGGCTTCAGTGGTGCTCGATGTGGTCACAAAGGAGTCAGCTGGAAAGCTGAGCAATCACTCATCACCTAATACCATAATTCCTAATACATTGCTAGTACCTGTCACCTTGGAAACAGCTCCTGCCTGCTTTGCTGGGCGACGGTGCTACTGAGAGTGAGAACAAGGCTGCTATCAGTCATTTCACAGAGCTTCCTCACTTCCTTAGGAGAGTGGGCTGGGTTTGGAGCCATTTTGCATGGTGCTTGCAGGAAGGCTAGAATAAATGGGCTAATTATTTGGAATAAATGACTTGTCCTTTCAGTGAAACAGCTAGTCAATACTATCAGGCAACTGGCCAATTTGGTTGATGGATTTTAACTGTAATCCTTATTTATAAAGGGTTTGTACTAGCTGGCCTCATAGGTCCCTTTTAGTTCTAGCCTATGGTGATTCTAATTAGTCGGCCTCATTGACCCTTTGGATTAGCATCATGTAAACACCATCTCTCAGTTAGCATTAAATCACTGATTCCAGGATCAAAGCCTCTGCAAGACCATTGTGCCTAATTCCACTCATCTCTTGGTGGATTCATGGGCACTTAAGATGGAAATGGTTCTAAGAGTTCCAAACCACTTGGGATCATTTGACGATATTTGACGATATTCATTTTATTCAAATGAATTTAGAGAAGTAAAAAGGGAAAGAATGACAGCTGTGCCTGGGCCCAGGTGCATCAGGCTAAAGTCATTCATCTCAGGTTGAGAAGAGGAGGGTCAAGTTGGCTTGCTGACATTTGTCTGTTACAGGTATTAAGGTTGGTGATGAAGAATCAAAGTTGAGACTCAAGTCAGGCTGTCCTGGGGAAGGGACGCACAGCCCGTCCTATCATTTATACAGCAAGCCCAACTGCCAAGTGTTGTATGATGGTGGCATAGCATCTCTGCACATGGGCTGGATACATTTGCTCTGCAAAGACCTATGCTAGACGATGGCTAAAGTAATGCTTGGTTGTTTTCAGGGGGAAACGCTGGCATCAATTACCGGGAGTGGTATAAGCCCCTAGTGTGGTTTTGGATCCTGGTCGGCCTTGCCTACTTTGCAGCTGTCCTCAGTATGATTGGAGACTGGCTGCGGGTTCTGTCCAAAAAGACAAAAGAAGAGGTAGGACCCCCTTCCAAACTACAAATATTCCTGACATCAGATTAGCTCCTGTCAGGAACTGCCTGTCTCTGTGGGCTCAAGTGTCCCTGGCTCCATGTAGGCTTCATAAGGCTTTTCAGTTTTGAAGCTTTACCTCAAGAAGAGCAGTTATTTCTAGAACCTTCTTTTGGCAATGAGAAAATATGTTGATTCCTGACCAGCCCACAAACTCCAGGAAGACTAGTAAACAACAACTGATTTTTTAAAAAGGTAAATAAAAGGAGAAAAAAAAGTAATAGTAAATAAAGGCAGACTCAGGCTGAGGGAGGTGTGCAGTGGCCTTTTCAGCAAATCAGACTCCTAAGGAGCCCAGGAGAGCCGGCCTGTCCTTCAGGGCTCAGGTTGGTGTGGGAGTGCAGTCCAGGGCTGTCTCTATGTCCATTTTCTATGAGACCAAAGTGGTCCAACAGTGGGGGAAGTAGATCCAATCATCCCCTTTCCCTTGTCCTGTGTCTGCCCCAGTTGTGAGACCCACAGAGACAGATTCATCCCTATGGCCATGAGCACAGTGTTTACTCCCATAAATTTAAGTGAGAACCCACACAAAAGTGAGAAAAGGAAAGATGAATTTTGTGGTTAAAAAAAAAAATCATGTAGTTCTCTAGGAAAAGAAATAAGAAAGTAGGACAAATGGAGGAGAAAAAAAGAGCTAAACGAAAGAAGGGAGAAAAGAAAAGCCAGAGAGCAAGAGAAGGACAGGCTCCCTTTAAGGGGAACTGTTGACCTCATTCTACATTAAGGGCCCCAGGAGAAAGTTGCTGAAGGAGAAAGTTTCCCCATCATTCCTGGGCCCACACGTTAATTTTCCTGGCTGCATAAACACTGTCAATGCAGTCTGATTTCCCAGATGGCTAACGGATCGGCTATAACCAAAGAGGAGGGAATGACATAAATATTGACTTTCCTAAATGCAAAAATTTGAGTCACTTATCTCTATAGGGAAGGATGGAACAAGTACTGTTTCCCCTTGTGATTAAAGGCCAAGAAATTTGGTGCTGATCTTCAGGCAAAACTTCGCTTTCTAAGAAAATAGGTTCTGTGGATGTTGGCAAAACAAGTCCTTTTCCTGCACCCTGACCAGGGAAATTGGGTCACCAGTGCCCAGGAGGGTCTTCTTTAGCTAGGGAAAGCCCTATAGCATATGCATGGTCCAAATATAGGGTCAGGACCAACCATCACACTTTGCCCAGGACTTGGAGTTTCCTAGGACATAGGAACTTTCTGTTTTAAAACCAGAACTGGCCCAGGTAAACTGGGATGAGTTGCTGCTCACTCTACCCAGATAGAGATATTAGAAAGACAAGGAAGGACAGAGGTCTTGCTCAGCACCTTTTTTGGGTCCAGAACTGAGCTAGGCACATTTCCTTATTTTGGGTAGAGAGAAACCCTGTGAGTTAGATTTGATCACCCCCACTTATGTGGGAGGAAGGAGACCATATCATTTTTAAAAAGTCTGGAGACATAACTAGAACCCCACTTATTAGTCTCTCTTCCAGAATGCTGTTCACCTCTTACTCGGCCACCATCTCCCAGTCTCAGGCATCCTTTGGATTCTCCCCATGTGCCTTCTAGAGCCACATTAGTCTCTAGCCGATTTGTGATGGGCATTTGGGTGGCCCAAAGTACTAGGGCAGAAGTAGCATTTGGCCCCCTTCCCTGGGCATATGCTCGTCCCCCTCTTGGGCTCCCCAGAGACAACCTCCCCGAGGACACCGGAGGGCTGTGGGTGCTGGGGGCCCCCAGGATGAGAGGATTTTCTCAGCGTGTTGTTACTCTTCCTTCTCTTGGCCAGGTCGGTGAGATCAAGGCCCATGCAGCTGAGTGGAAGGCCAACGTGACGGCTGAGTTCCGGGAGACCAGGCGGCGGCTTAGTGTGGAGATCCATGACAAGCTGCAGCGGGCGGCCACCATCCGCAGCATGGAGCGCCGGCGCCTGGGCCTGGACCAGAGGGCCCACTCGCTGGACATGCTGTCCCCAGAGAAGCGCTCCGTCTTCGCTGCCCTGGACTCTGGCCACTTCAAGGCCTCGTCCCAGGAGAGCATCAACAACAGGCCCAACAACTTGCGCCTTAAGGGGTCAGAGCAGCTCAATAAGCACGGACAAGGCGCCTCGGAGGACAACATCATCAACAAGTTTGGGTCCACCTCCAAACTCACCAAGAGGAAAAACAAAGACCTCAAAAAGACCTTGCCCGAGGATGTTCAGAAAATCTACAAGACCTTCCGGAATTACTCCCTGGATGAAGAGAAGAAAGAGGAGGAGACAGAAAAGATGTGTAACTCGGACAACTCCAGCACAGCCATGCTGACCGAGTGCATCCAGCCGCATGCCGAGCTGGAGAACGGAACGGTACCCACAGACACCAAAGACACAGAGCTTGAGAACAACTCACTGCTTGAAGACAGAAACTAAATGTCAGAGACATTGGACTTGGACTAAGCATTGTGTGGTCGTCTTTTTTTTTTTTTTTTTTAATATATATATATATATATTCACACTGAGACACGTGCCTTAAACAGACTTCTTATTAGTCCAAAATTACATAACATTGAAGAATATATTTCACTGTGCCATAACGACTGAAAGCTTGCTCTGCCAAAATGAATCAAAGAACAAGAAGTTCATTTCAGACAGCGGCCGCAGGACACACAGGAGGCGCTCGTGCACACAGCAGATGCACGTGGCAGGTTCCACCACATGTGCAAAGGTGGATGCTGTACCACTGTGCAGCGCCTGCCCTGGCACATCACGTAGACAAGGGCAGCTGTTCCATAGGCCAGCCTCCGACAAGAACAGCTGTGTCTTCTGGGTTCCTCAACCTCCTGTCAGTGATATGTCACCCAGAGAAGGGGGGCCTGTTTGCTGGTGAACTGGTAACTGCAATTAGGTTTAGAGTTGACATTTTGGCATGTGCTCTGGGCTTGAATTTTGATACAAACCATTCCGTGCATAATACCTACTCTTTCTAAGCTCCAAATGAATGTCCGTGGGACCCAAGAGCACCTGGAATTTATTGGAAGCAGATCAGAGCACACGTATTAAAAGGTGCAATTGCTTTTCTCATTACAAGAGAAAAAAATAACCACAAACCCATCACATTGTGGAGATCACCTTGACCACTGACAAGAGCCTACTGAGTAGTGTCCTTCTCACAGAGACAGGTCGTCCAAGTGCACCTGCCAGCATTGGTGGAGACTCAGCCTCAACCACTGCATGGTTATAGGCAAATCGTGTGTTTTCCTCAGTGGGTGTGATGGTGAAAATGAACTGATTTTGAAACGTCTACGTTCACTTTTCTACTGGGACTTCAGTGATACCTTGTTTTGATAAGGGGGAAAAATACCAAAACTATTGCCTTGCATGATGCCAGCGGCTTGCTGTTCTGTCTAGCCGATTCTAAATTTTTATAAAAATAGACATCCTGCATTTTCTGAGACGTACTGAAGAGGACCATGGCATCTTTCCATCTCAGGGCTTCTTGTCCCTTTGGGTGTCTTAGGGTAGACATAGTCTTGAGACCCAATCTTGCTACTTCCAAACAAAAGGAAAATTAATCCCTCAACCAACCCCTGCATAGTAAGATTGAAATGTTTTAATTGCTTGCAGTTAAGTGCCATTAATGTCATTTAAAAAGTAATGCTTACAGGAAACATTTAAAGTATTTTGTTTATTTTTATGTTTGGCTGTTCCTTTGTTCTGGAAGCATCGCTGCTTCTCCTTGCTTGTTTCTTTGTCTCATACCTGTTTTTCACTAAAATGGCAACACTCCTTTGATTGTTTCAAAGCAAACTACAACCAACATGTGAAAATTATGATCATTCACCAGGCTAGAACATTCAGTGAAGCAAAGTGGAGAAATGGCTAGTCATAGGTTTTGAGAGATGCTCTTCAATAGATGTTTACCAGAAAGGTTAAAATAGACATGCGGTCATTATTCTACGTGTGCCTCAGTTTGCATCATAACTGGCTGGCTGTTGTACTGGTTCAAGTGAGCCGTTTGGGCCACACGTGGACCTGGAAAACTTCAGGAAGTTGCTGTTCATGAGCATTCCAGGCTCAGTCCCACCTTTGGGGGGATTTCATATAACTACTCCACAAAGAGGATTTACCAAATGATCACAACATAAATGGAGACTTCCAGAAACCATCTAGCACTTCTGACTTTCAGGAGAAAATTGTGCCCAGGGCAACCTTACGCCCCGAGCAGCCTTGACTCTTGGTACCACTGAAGACCCATCCCTGCCTCTTTCCCACACACGCACGGCTCTCCCTGCCTGCAGCACCTGCAGTACCCCTGGTCCAGCCCCAAATCTTTAGGCTCTAGTTAAAGTTCTGGCATTGCTTTTGAGAAGGAGCCAAATGAGAATCATCTACGAGGAGGCCTTTACTATCCGCATAGTACTAAGCAGATGCTTGGGGAACCATGCATATATAGGTGTGGACATTGGTTTTTGCCACAGGAATCAGTCCATCCAGGCCCAGTGTGGTATAAAGAGTTGGCAGATAACTGGAACTTCCTTATTCTGACAAGTTTACGTTTCCTGATCAACCTGTCCATGGATCTCATTCGTTTGAGTTTCCACTCTGTAGTACCTCTTTGTGTGTTAAAATTTCAGGCCCTTCAGCCAGATCTGGCAAAGAGGCTTTCCCCCGTCATTCCCCCTATGGGCCAGGTACTGAATCAGGCACTTTATGGATGTTAGCTCACTGAAACCTCACTACACCACACAGGAAGTATTTACAAACCATTATATAGATGAGGACATGGAGGCTCAGGAAGCTAAGTAACTTACCCAGTGGCACACAGCAAGAAGGCAGTAGAGCTAGTATTCAAAAGCCTGACCAAAGTCTGCTTTCAACTTTGCTACATTGTCTTTCGTGCACTCTTGTGAGTATGTGTGCGGGTGTGTGTTTGTGTGTGTTTGTGTACACCTGTATTTTTCAGGCTTCATGGACACAGTTTACAGAGATGAGGGGAAGATGTGGAAGAATCTTTACCCCTGAGAGGGCATGAGGTCTTTGTGTAAAAGTAACCTAAAGGGTTGCCCTTGAAGACACCTACTGTGTGCGGTTTTGGTTTGGTTTTGAAAATACTGTATATGGCACTTTTTCTGTCCTGTCACAGATGCCCTTTGAAGGTACTCTTTGCACTTTACTTGCCTACTTTGCAGGAACCCCTCATACAGCAGGAATAAAACATTCAGAGCACCAAGCTGCATCCTCTACCAAATGGAACAGGTGAGTGTGTTGGCGTGTGCATAGATATTTCCCCAAAGAGTCCAATCCCAGCAACACAGAGAATCAAAAATGCCTTGAATTGGGAGCCTGGGAATCTTTGATAGAACCCCTTCCCTGTGTGCAATGGTACAAGGCTCTGCCCAACAACCTCAGAGACCACCTCTGTGGAGATTGATCCATTAAATATGTGGGCAATGTGTTTTGAAAACTATGGAGTACTCTCCAAGGGAGAAGCTGAGGGAAGAAGAGGTTGGATTCCTCCTCACATGCACCTGCTAAGATTTGAGGAGTCAGTTGTCTAGAAGTTACTGGAATGTTACCTTTCCAGAGATGGGGCCGAACAGCCTCATGATAGTGATAGTGAAAACCTGCGACATGTTTGGTATGTGCGTCGGCACAGCCCAGCCCTTCAATCTGCACCCCTGCTCCAAGGTGTTGTAATCAACACCTTGAGCTTGCACACAGAAAGAGCGCTTTTGGCGTCTTCAATGAGTGGTGGTGTTTCTCACCTGACATGGCACTTGGGTACTCAATGTTTCCTTCAAAACTTATGTGGTGGTTTACTGGGGAGAGCCAAGGGACAATCTGGGGAGACCAGTGCAACTTGATACTTGGTCCTAACCCAGTAGTGATTTCAGCAAGGTGCCATTTTGGGGTGGGATTGTATAGTGTGTGGGATGCTTGGGACTACTGTGCTCCACAGGTCACAGCCTGTCACTGTGGGCACATCAGTTCCCTGTACCACGTGGGCACCTCAGGAGAGTAGGGCACAGAGTTGTCAAGGGCCCTTTTTGTTCTGCAGTTCTCTCATGAAACATCCCCCAGTCCGTGAGCCACTTAAGAAAGTTATGAGTTGGATTTATGAATACTGACTAATGGTCTCACCCATTAGCTTAGTCTCCTGCCCTTTTGGGATGTGTTTTCTGGGTGATTGATGGGAGACCAGATATATTTCGGAGACTGGTGTCCAAATTTAGGTTATGCCTTGTGTAGTCTCTACCTTACCCTGTAGCTCAGCAGCACACTGTCACCTGGTAACCTAGTGGTGGTGGGGTATGTATGTCACACAGGCATTTTTTGCATGGTGTTAAGACTAGTTAAAGAATTTTAAGCCTTGCTATTTGCAGTCAGTTGTACTAAAATAATCCCTTGGAACACTTCATGAATTCATGTACTTTCATTCCCCCCTCCCACATACACATACATGTACACACACACACACACACACACACACACACACACACACAGGAAATAGCTACTCTGAGTTCTGTGGACACTATTCCTTGTTGAAAGTCTTCATTGTGCTAAACATTAGCAACCTGCCCCCTCACCTCCCTCTGAGATGATGTCATTTCCTGGCTAAGTCAAGGCTACATGTCTGTTTGTCTGCTTGTTTAGGGAATCAGTTACCATGTATTGGGCCAGAGTTTGGGTGGGGCAGGTTTGGACTTGCTGGATCAGGTAAGAATGTAAAGCACCTGATGTGTACTGCGGTTCAGGGACCACAGGGAAGGTGTGGGAAAACACGCAGCGCCATCTAAAAGAAGAAAGGAAGAACACGTCTAACGGCACCCCACACCCCTGCTTTCTGTATTCTGCTAACGTTTCTAGTGAGCATATTCTTCCTCTTTGTTATGATGCTGTGGGGTGCAAAGCCAGTAGCTAAGTGAGTTGAGGAAGCCCAAGGGCTAGTTAGTAATGGCCTTTAAAAGAAAAACACAATTCTCTGAAGCAAAGGTCACCTTGATTTGGCATGCTAATTCTGCCTGTGGAAACTTTGAGATAGCACCCTAGTTTTATGGCTCTAAATAAAGCTCTGCACCCTGCCCTGTGAGATAGTTGGCAGACTTGGCAGGCCTGTCCATGCTCCACGTCAACCTGGGCAATCCCAAGACAGTCTGTGGGTCACAGACATCAGTGAGGTGTCATGAAGGAGAAATGAGAGCTGTTTCTGGTTTTAGTGAGAATGATTTCATTTTCACAGGTGCCAGAGATTTAGAATCTCCTTTGGGTTCTTGGTTCTTAAGTGAAAAATCTCAAATAGTTCCCCATGCATTGAAAAAAACAAACAAAACAAACTCCTTGGTAGGACTCCTGCCCCATGGAGCCACTAGGCCTGTGCTGCAGAGGATGACTTCAAAATCTCACCTCAGCAGCCAGGGTTCTGAGCTCCAAGGGAGGAGTTCCAGGGGTGGTATCTAGAGGTGATATGCAAACTATCCAACGTGCCAGCCCCTGTCCCTTCCCACCCCAGTCGCGAATTGCAGGCAGGGGACCCAGTGACGAATGATGATAAACCCATGTGTGGAGGTGTTTTACCTATTTTCTCTTTGTAGGATTTCATGGTGCTTTTAAAAAAAAAAAGGCATTTTACAGATAATGTGCGTGGGGGGGGGATTTCATAATGTTCTTAGGAAAAGTACAAAAGCAAATTTGCTTGTGTCATTTCAATAAGCTGTGCTGCTACTGTCTTTATTTGATGATGTAATTTTTTTTTCAATGATGGAGAAAATTGCAACAAAGACCTTCTGGAAGATCCAATCGAATGTCTCTCCTGTATTCCTTTCTTTCGTTGGGGCTGTGCGTGGTTTACAGTAGCTGGGTGGGGAGCTCTGCTCAGGACAAGTGTGCTGGCCAGACACAGGTCAAGCCCCAGCCCTAGCTTGCGCTCACTCCTTACGTGCAGTTATCAGTGGAGACTCACTGGAAGGAGGAGTCCCAATCCCTGCCAGAAGAGACATCTTCAATAACCCAGTATTGTCGCTTGCACATTTACTTTAATATCCTTATTTCTACTTGAACTTGATTGTATGTGGCTGAGGGTGGACAGCATGATAAATCACATGTTCTAGGTGAAAAACTAAGTCTGGACATTGTGACAGGAACAGCTGCTTGGGTGCTGACTTTTCCAGTTGTGTTTGGTTTTGCTGTTGCTAGGTCTTTCCATCCAGCCACCGGCTTATTAATAATGGGCAGAGATAAAATGGCCACCACTTTTGAGCACCTGTGGTGTGTGAGGTAGAGAGGTCACAAACATCCCATTTAGCCTTCCAAATGAAATAACACATGGAGTACCTTCATTGTGTAGGGAAAGACTTTGAGGCTCAGAGAGAATGAGAAACCCCTACCCAACTCATTAGTTTCAAATATGAGTCTCACTAGGTCATGGAATTCATGGGACATCTGCTTTGATCACTTCTCCAGCAAAGGTGATGTGATTTGTTTCAGACCTATCCTCACTATCTCCCCCCACTCAATTTGTGCCATGATGTCAAAGGTACCTTCTTGGCTATAGGTTAGAGCAAGGTCAAATGTCCTGGTAGTTGACACCAAGACCTTTGCCTTGACTAACACAATCAGACTTCTGGTCATGAGCTGATCAGGGACAGATTTGGCTCATATTTTTATTGTTTTTCTGGTCTTAGCACAGTGCAGAGCACATGTTAGGAGCTCAAAGTGATCTATACAAAATGTAAATAAGTTACTGCATCTCCTTGACCTTTAGGGTAAAAGCCAAGAGTGCTGACCTCTCAGGCCCTGCTCTGGATTTGTTTCATTATGCACCTGTCTCTGCCACCACTATTCTGAAGTACTTGCAAACTCCTCAGTTGGTCCATGGTTTCTTCTATCTGTAGGTCTTTGCCCCTCCTGTCCCTTTTGGAAGTACTGCTCACTTCTGTGCCCCCTTTCCCATTCCACCACCACCCAGCTCATTCTAGTGCTTTAGGACACAGTGGGAGAGGGATCTCCATTAAGCTGCTTCTTGCTCCTCCCATCTTCAGAGTGAGTCACCTGCCTTCTACACAGCTCGAGTGCCTTTCGACTGTTGTGCATGTTAGGCTGATTTAAACTGCTGTTTTCCTTCTTCTATGAAGATTATGTACTCCCCAGGACAGGGATTGTGCCTTTCATTTCCATCCTTGGCACTGAACAAGGTCCTGACACTATATAGACACTCATGGAATAATTTTAATGCCCTTGTTGATAGCCTATTTGCATCTTTCAATGCAGATTTAATTTTTTTTTCATGACTTGGAAATCAGCTGGAGCCAAGGCTGATGGTATAAATAACTTATCCAACACTCAAATATTATTTTAATAAAACCAGGTGTGCCTGCAATGTAATGAGTTTAATTTGTATTTTGGATTTACAAAGACCTCCAAATTTCAATTATTGATAGTTGTTGAAACAACTAGACAGTGGAAAGATGCCTGCTTTGAAGAACAACTGTCTTCTATATATAGATAATAGCATGTTTATTTACAAGCCAATCTTATTACTATCGAGAGAGTTGGAATGTAGATGCACTGAACACATATGAGATTATGCTTTGTGTGGATGTCTTGGCTAGTGTGCCACCACTTCTTCTGCTATGCCCAAGGCAGGCATCAATCATCAGTCACAGAATTCCTTCTCCATTGATCAAGGTGCATCCTTAGAATCCCTTTTAAGATTGTACTCCCATTCAGAAGTTGTCAAAATATGGTCTGATGGCCCTTATATATCCTTGAGATTCTTTCAAGGGGTTTATGAGGTCAGAGTTATTTTCAGAATAGTACCAAGATACTATTTGTCTTTTTTACACTCAGTCTCTCATAAGAGTACAGTATTTAGACTTGAATAACATTAGTCACTTCGAGGACACAGGCAAGATGATCTGATAGCTTTTGTTGAATATCAAAAGAATTTTCCAAAATGATAGTAAATATGCCTGCATTTATTAGAGAATTCAGAAGTACCTAGATATAACAATTTTATTAGAAAGCACTTCCTGCTTACCCCCACAGGAGTGGCCATGAACAATCTCTCTCTGGTTCTGCCCTAGCTGCTCCATGGTGCCTCTGGCCCTTCAGTTTCTCTCCAATAGTCCCAAGAGTCCCTAAAGGGGACTCACATGTGCTCTGTTTCTTGGCCACCATGCCATGAGGGTAAACTTTCTAGAAGCCTCTCTGATGCTCCAGGACTAGATCAGATGGCTCTCCAATGATTTGCTGGCAATAACAGTCATTCTGCTTTTCTAATGGTCCATCTTTCCCACATTGGAAACTCCTAGAGGGAGATGGTGCTGCCCCCAGCCCCATTGTTTTCATGGGCCTGGCACAGGGCCTGGCACAGTGCATAGCGCAGGGTAGGAGCTCAAAAGATATTTTCTGAATAAACAGCAAATCCAAACCATTGGTCCTCTCTGCAGAGAGTCACAGAAGAAGAAGAGAGCTCAAATCTGGGCTGAGCTGGAGGGAAGGTCAGAAGGATGTGGTGTGCCAAGGGGAGTCTAGGACAAAGCGTGCAGTCTTGCAAACAGCACCTTGGATTATTTCTGCAGTCAGAATGCTGACCACGATGGCCACTTTTTTACCAGGCTACATCCATGAACTTGCATCAACAATGGGGCCAGAATGGCACAAACACCCTTGGAACAAAACAATTCCAATTTTAAAATGACCGCTTGCATTTGAGATGGCACACACGTCAGCATCCGGCCACTGTCTGTTTCAATTTTTTTTGACAAGTTGTTCTTGTAAAGAAAATATCACTGGAGGAGAAAATCTTTTCTCACACAATCTATTTGGAGAATTGTGTTTATTCCAATGAATTTTAAAGATGTATTAATTAATTTTAAAGATCTAATAGATTTTAAAGATTCTAAATTATTATATTATTATTAGAAATCATTCTGGATATATAAGGATTTTTCTTCACTCAGAATGTGATAAAATTGAAATATTTTCCAACATAATAATCTATGTTTTCATCTGTAAACTGCTTATATCAATGGTCCTTTTGAATCATTGGAAATGCCTGAGGCAAAGAACAACTACAGGACCTCTCAGCAGGTATGAATTTATTTTGTAATGAAGAACCTTGGAGAATTCTTTTTCTGGAATCAACAGCATCAGTTGCAAATGTAAGAAAATGGGAATACATATAATGCTAGCACAACTTATGGCTATGCATTTCAATATTTTATGTGGAACATTAATCTATGCCTTAAAGAACATTTCTGTTTTGAGTCCATAGAAAGAAGAAAAGTAATGGACCATTCCATTATTTCCACTAGTGAATAGGAATACAAACCAATTTCTCCACTGCATTATTGCTGAGGTGGGACAGAGCTGGGGGAAGAGAGAAATAACTAATGGCCATGGTAATTGATTAAAGGTGTACAATCCATCTATTCACTGAACCAAAATCTATGGAGTTCTACCATGCATGAGGCCCTGGGAGAGTGACAAGGACCATGGGGCTGGGTTCCCTGACCTTCAGGATCTCTCATTGTAGGGGTAGGTACCCCTGTGCTATGTGCTCTGGGGAGGAAACATATTGGCAATAAGTTAGATAGTATGTGATTAGGTTCAAAAGTCCCAGGAGTGATCACCAGAGTGACAGGAATTAAGAGGGCCTGAGGACCAGTGTGCAGTCAAGGTATGTGTCCCATAAGGGGTAATCCTAAGGCAAGTGTAGGCCCTTTATAGGTAGCAGAGGAACCTGAATGGCTCCAAAGCACAATTGTGTGCAATAATTTTTAAGGTTGATCTTTTTGTCCTGAGAATATTCTAAATCCACTCTCACATAGGATTATTTTGTTGTTGTAAGACATTTGCTGTGAAGTGGGGAATGCCTTAAAATGACTAAAGTAAACCACAAGCTCCAAGCCAAACTTAAAGGATACACAGAAGATCAACTCTATTGGTCACCAGTTACCACAGGAATGGGAACTCCTGAAAGCAAGTGTAACTGCACAACAGGCTGAAATCAAATGTTTCTCCCTTCTGCCTGTATCTTCCCCTCTTCTTGTCTTGCATCAAGCAGATCTCAAGTTCTGGCTTCATTTCCTCCAGAGAGCAATACAGTGGCAGGAGTATTCTGGGATCCTTGTTTTGAAACCCTGACCCACAGGAGGATTTAATTTGACACAGAGCAGTGGGACTTGGAACACATTTCTGGCTAATGCAGGCTCTGGCCTAGGTCAGGACGGTGTGGAGAGGTCTAGGTTCCCCTACAGAAGGGAGCCTGTGCATCCCCCTGGAGAGAAAGGATGGTGCCACGGACTTCAGCAGAGGAGACCTAGGTTGGTCCTGACACAAGGTTGTGAGTAGGGCAGGCAGGTTCAGGGCCCTGGGATTCCAACTCAAAACTTCAAGGGAAGCAAAATATTGCACCACCATGGTAGGGTAGGTCTAGAAACTGGAGTCATGTAGAGCTTTATTACTTCTTGCACACCTGACCTGTTTTTTGCCCCTCTTCTGTGTTAAATGGTGGTTCTTCTTGGTTTTGCCATGTATCATCTTGTTTCATCACTTTTCTTCTTGTATGTGGAAGACTTGTATCCTGGAGACACTCTGTATACATGTATCATGCCAAGGACAGGGAATCTCTTCAAAGAAGGGTTGAGGGAGGCAAATTCCTGTATCTGGAGGCGCAGAACATCCCTAGCTGAGTTCTTGCCTCCAAATCCCTTTTGCCTTGGCAAGTAAGTGTGAGGGGCAGAGAAGAGAACTCTAAAATTATGAGCATTGCCTGCCTCCCTCCTTCAGGTTAAAAAGAGAGGGACAGGGCAGAGTTGGGGGAATCCCCATAGGGAGAGAATCTACCTACCCCTGTGACCAAAGCAGTCCCAGATCCCACTGTAGGCCCACCCAGGGTACTCTGGGAAGCCAGACATGGATTTGATGTTCATTCTTGGAGCCCTTTCCCAGTTTGGCACTGTGGAAGCTGGGGCAAAGGACCAATTTCCTGACCAAATGTGGACACTTATTTCAGAAAAGAGATGTGTGTTGAGGAACGGTAGAGGGAAGATCCCTGTCTCCTCCTGTCTTGCCCTCTCCCTTCCTCAGGGCTTTGAGGAGCTCTTAGGAGAAATAAGTTTAAATCAATCACAATAGCTTACACATTATGAATGGGGCTGGATAATATTGCATGGTACAAATATTTTTTGAATTTTCTTTCTTTTCCTCACAGTCCATACCCTGAGCACCACACTGGCCCCAACACAAGCAAGAGAATGATATGACTGGGAAGAAAGCAGAGGTAGCCTAACACTTTCCTGGGTTTTTATTTGATCAAAAACTGGAATCCTTGGGGGACCATTACTGGCAGTGGTCCCAGGAATCTGAGAGTTTTTCTGCTCTTGTGTTCTTGCAGGAGAAAATTTCAAGCAAGAAATGAACTGTGTTCGTGAAGGTATAGCAAAGTTTATTAGAGGAGAAAGAGAAGACCAAAGGAGAGAGTGGATCCTCTCAGAGAGAAGAGGAACATCATGCCCCCTTTGCTCCCTAGTTTTATTGGGGTCTCAGGGAAGTTTCTAGAATTTCCCGCAGAATTACCACCTCTTACCTCTTGACTGACAGTAGGGTTATCAGATGTCTAAGTCCCTACTGCACATGGTCTTACTTATAGGTACCCAAGCAAAACCTGTGGGGGAGTATCTTACTATAATGAGCTTAAAATGACATGCTAAATATCTACAGGCAACTCTTGGTCACACTGACTGGTTCTAATTGGAACCTTATTATACAGATTTCATGGTTGGTAGGTTTTGCTTTTAATTATCCTGCTTTCTTGGGTCTTGGAAATTTTGGTCTGTGTAAAGGTCACAAAAGCCCCCAAACACAAAGAGTACTTTGTGTTCTTGTCAGTAAGGAAGAGTATTAATTTCCTCAATCCAGAGAAAAATCCTAAAGATAACAGGTTGTTTGTCAAGAAATGTAACATTCTATTGACTGAAGCCAGAGCAGAGCCAGAATTGTCTTAGGTAAGCCGCTTTTTGAAAGAAAGCATGTGGGGGGGCCAGCACATAAGTCCAGTCTATAGAATTGTCCCCTTAACTTCATGTTCCTACCGCTCATCCTCTCTGCTCCTATCAACACCAACAGCATAGTAAGAAAAGGTAAAGGAGAAAAGATATGGGGTACAGAAGAAAACATCTTACACAAACAAAAAGGCAAAGGAATTTAGCTGCACTGGGGGGGGGGGGGATCCCTCCATCCGGGAAGAGAAAAGTGAAATGAAGCAAAGAGGGAAGGGACAGGACCCTGAGAGATGCCTCCATAGGGTATGTGGGTGGATGGAACCCAGGTCTCTGCTTCACACTTGGGGTGTGGGTTCTGCTAGGGGCAGAGGGCGTTATTTCAGTGTGTCAGAGATGGGGCATGAGGTGATAAGCCAAATCCCCTGGAAAAAGGGTTTAAGGGGTCCCCACAGAGCTTACTTCTTCTTGGCAGTCACAGAGGAGGCATGTTGGAAAGCAAAAGGTAGCCTTGGGCTTGGGGAGGGCCAGGCTCTGAGCAGGTGAGAAGTTTGGGAAAAAAGGCTTCAGAAACAGCCTAAAGCAAGAAGAGGTGTCCCAAGGTGATTAATGACCATAAAAAATGACCCCAAGGGAACTTGACTACAGGACTGAGGGAGGGTCTTCAAGGAGGAGATGGGCGGAGGGTGTGGGGGCCTGGTAACTGGCTCCAGGAGACTCTGTTTTCTCCTGGGCTTTCTGGCAGCTAGTCCTGCCTTGTGCTCCCCAAGAGGAAAAAGGATTTCCTCAGGTAGAGGAGGCAGCTTGTGCGACTAGCTCTTCCAAGGTCTGGCCAAGCATTCAGGACAAAACAAATCACCTGTCAGTGTACGGGACCGGGAAGGGGAAACCCACTTGAAGACTTGAGGCCAGACCCCAGGAGCCCTTGGCTTCAACTCAACCCATCTCAAGCCAGCATAAGGACAGAGGGGTGAGTTGGCCTGAAACTCCATGCTGAACTCGAGCAGTAGATCAGGTTTTGTGCCTCTGCATGAGCAGCTCTTATTGGTTGAAGGTGAGGTGAAAGAATTTTGTTTGTGATTAACAAAAGGGAGACAAACCTAGAGAAATTATACGTGATGTTACCAAAGTTGCCGAGAACTGACAGACAAGAGGAGCAGGAAAGTGCAATGGGACTCCTTGTTAAATAAAAACTACGCTCACTGCTCCTCAGCTTCTGTGTCTTTAAACCTAGGCTTCTGGGCCTTTTCTGACAATAGATGCAAAAGATATCCCAAAGATAATTAGAACAAAGCAGCAGGTGGCCATTTAAATGTTTAAAAAATAAAGGTTAGAATTTCTGTGTTAGAAACCCCTACAGATACTGTGCACACAGGCGCAAAACTAATGACTTTGTTATTAAATATTTACACAAGTATTTATGAAATATTTAATGTGAGTTATTGCTATTACTTCTATTATTATTTAAAAAAATTTTTTTAGTTGTAGATGGAAGCAATATCTTTATTTATTTTTATGTGGTGCTGAGAATCAAACCCAATGACTCACACATGTGAGGCAGGTGCTCTACCACTGAGCCACAACCCCAGCTCTACTATTATTATTTTTATCTTCTGCTATTATCTACATAGAAAAATGCAACTGATCCAGTGGGAAAAAAATAAGCAACTCATTATTTGGCCACTGCAGACTTTTGGAAACATGTGGGAAAACCATTTGTCTCATGCCTGGAGATGTCTGAAGATTCAAGGCCAGACATGGAGAGAGAAAACAGAGAGGAAACAACTTCTTGTTTTATTTTTTATTCTTTTATATTATTTTTTTAACCCTAAGAGAAAAGGAAGAGCCCACCAACCATTGCTGGTTTGTCAAGAAGTTCAAGCTCCACCATGTCTCTCCACCAAGTCTCCAGGGTGTAAAAACAAAAATGCAATTGTTACTGTTTGCTGAGGAAGGCATCCTGGACACACCCCTGCCCGAGGTGACAGCCACCACCAGTGGGTGTCATGGCTGGCATGCAAAATCAAGGCATACATGGCTCAGTTTTTCTCAGTCTTCTCTTTGGTGCTTGCTTGCCATGAAGCCCCTGATCCAAACACAAAGCCCATGCCATAACAGAGGTAATGGGGCTCTGAGCAAGAGATGCCACTCTGTCATTCGCATTTCTTCGCAAAGTCACTTGGATGAGTTTCTTAAGGGCAGGATGACTCTACCACCAACCCCTGGAGTTAGGAGCTCTTTCCTCTCAGCGGGAAGATGAGCAACAGGCCAGGTGGGCATTCTCTGGCTGCCCAGACCTCCTCCTGAGCTCCACTCGGCCTGCCTCAGCTGAAAGCTCTGAATTAGAAGAAAGGCTGGAGCTCCAGTGAGGTCCCGTAATGACTCAGGCCTGAATGCGACCTGCGGCCTGCCCCCTTCCTGCTGGTCCATCTGAGGAGAGGAGGGTGAGTCAGCTCTCAGGGTCAGGTTGGCTGTAATGCCAGGGTGGTGCCAGGGGATATCAGAATATCGCTGGCTCTGTGCCTACGTGTTAGCCACCATGGTGAGCAGCCCAGGATGGGCACGCAGTGCCTAAGGAAAAAGATGAAGCAGCTAAGGACAAAGGAGTGCTGAAGGGGACTTAATAATGGTGTTTGGAATGCCATCCCCAGGCCACATTGCACCTCCCCCTGGCCCCTGTGGGTTCCTTTTACCCAGTGTGGCTCCTGGAGAGAGAGAACAGACACGACAGGCTCTCCCTCCACCTCTCCCTCCTTCCAGGTTCTCCCTTCTTACCGGGTTTCAACTCTGTGACCAATGTCCCATATGCCAAGGAACTGGCCTCACTCCGAGGTTCCTCTCCCATACTTTGAGAGGGTCTGGCTGCAGTCAGTGCTGTTGTCTGTCCTCGTCACATGTGTTGAGTGCACTCTTTTAAGCACTGTATGATTCTATTCAAAAATACCTCTTGGTGTACGATGAGCATCATTTCTCCTTGGAAGAGCCCAGCTCCCTTTGGTCTTAGGAGTCCAGGAAGGATGGCACGGGAGAGGTGTGGAAGCTGAAATTTTTGACAGAATTTTTGTGTGCTGAATTCAGTTTCTGCTCTAAACTAAAAACTGAAAAGTTTTTAGTTTTTCTTTTCTTTTTTCTTTTTTTAAAGTCCATCCCACAAGCCTTGCAGTGTCCTGGAGAGGTGGGTGATGACTAGTGCAGAAATGCATGCCAGGTGGGATGGGACCCAAGGATATGCCCTTCCCTAGGCTGGGCTGTGATTAGCAGCAGCACCGGGCCCCATGGCCCTGCCTCCTGGAGAGCCTGCAGTGCTGACAAGCCAAGTCCTTAGAGGCCTGTTTCTTTGGTCCCCATGAGCCAGGAAAACCTGTCCTTGCCAGTCATAGGATGATTATAATAAAGAAGTGCTTCTTTCACCCCTGGCACTCTTGTGTTAATTTCACTGCAATCAAAAGGTTCCTTCTGCTCTTGTGGTCTGCCAGGGCCCATCATGGAAGGCTCAGCCACGGCAGGCTTCTGTGCCACCTCTGCTGTTCTGGGTATCTTCACAAATCTCAAGTCATTGTTCCTCTTTCTTTCCAAATTCTTCCTCGGGTGTCAGCTACCTTAGTGCAGTTGTTCTGAATTCCACAAGGCCACGTGGGGAGACTCTCATTTCCCTGGGTTTGGAATGGTAGCAACAGCCACAAAACAAGATTCTCCTCTGCTGCTCTCCAGGGCTGCAGCCCCCTCAGATTTCTCTCCAGTAGTCCTGAGAGTCCCTGCGAGTGACTCCCTCAGGCAGTACTCATCATTCCCCTCGTCACTTGCTCAGCTGGGTGACGCCTCTGGGATGCTGCCAATGTTCAAACTGGCAGCAGGACGTACAAGATGTCAGAAGGTCCTATGTCTGATATTTAGCTATGGGACAGATATTCAAGGCAAGGGCCAGAGGGTGTTCATGTCAAAGGCATGAAAACATGGCCATCATGGTTACTGCTGCTGCTGCTGCTGTCCACAGCACCCTGAGTGACAAGGGAGCTGCCACATATCCTGTGCCTGTGTAACAGTGGGGACTAGGAGTGGTTCTTTCTTGTCATTTAACTGTTGCTCACGGTCTCTATAACTCTAATGTTCACTTTTCTCTTCATAAGCTGAATCTTGCAAGAAACTAGGAGAGGAGCTGTCTCAACCCTTCCCCAGGGTAAGACTAAGAGAAGGGATATGTTGGGACCCTTTCCAGTCCTGGCAGGGGAGGGAAGGAAAGGGAAATGAGATATTTAGTTTCGAATTGCAGCTCCAATCACACGGTAGGTTCTCCAAATTCACCTCAAGGACTGAGACCTGCCAATGTGGAGGCAGAGAATTTGGGGTCACTTAGTCTTTCTAACCCCCTCCACAGAGCCTAAATTGTCTTTGTAGTCATCCTGATTGATGGCCCTCTGCAGCTGTGGTTTGCACATTTCTCACATGAGTGGGGAGGGATCCAGAATGGAACACGGTATTCCTGATGGAGCACCTAGCTTCGCATGTCAGGTTTTTCTGGGTTTGTACAACATAGAAAGCATTGTCTTGGGCATATGCTTTGAGCTCCTGGGAAGATATTTCATGAAGGTTTCTACCTCCTCATGTCCCCCAGCTGACCTGTGGCCATCACTGGTGGTTGATACTTTCTTGTGGCATCTGGCCTTACTAGCTGCTCAGCTGGCTAGCATGCTGTGAAAGTGACAAAGGGGAATAAGGGAGAAAGGAGAAAAGACAGGAGAAGACACAAAATAGGCACCTGCCAAGAGGTTGGAGGGAAGCAAGGATGGCTGGGTTTCAAACATTTATTGAGTGCCTACTGTGTGCTAGGCATGGTGGAGATCCAGAGAAGAGGTAAAACCTTGTTTCCATCCAAAGGACCTCACTATCTGTTGGGGGTTGGGTGTTGAAACCATGACGCTGATCAATTTCAAAGAATGTGACCACTGAGATGAAAGAGACATGTCCTGGGTATACAGGAGTATTACACACAGGGGAAGGAGGCAGGGCCACGGGTATCTATTGGTCTGAGGGTGGGAGTTGGTGAAGTTTCCAGGCAGAGCAGAACCATGAGTAAAGGCACAGAGTGCAGGTTGGAGGGGGCTCAGGGAACTATGAGCCACGAGGAAAGGCCCATTGAGCTCCTCAAATACCATGTTAAAGAACTTGTACTTTATCCTCCAGGCTGGCGGCAACACTGGCGGTGTGAGAGGAAAGGTGAGGCCAAAGAAAGGAGTCCAATTAAAACTTTGTCTCGGAACACAAGACCAGAAACAATGGGGGATACGGCACCAGGGAGGTGGGGTGGGCTTCCAGGTTTGACAGGGAGGAAAAGGCGTTTGGGTAATTGGGTTAAAGGAACTTCCTTACCCAGGCAGAAAAGGGCAGCACTGAGACCCAAGCCTCGTTTAGAGCTTTGACTTAGTGGCACTTCTCCTTGGAAACGAATTCTACAATATTTTCTGAGGTCTTTTTCTTCTTTAGCGTGAATTTAAGATAGGGTCTGTAGCTCATTACAGTTCTTCTTGTTTGATATTCACCTGTATATATGCTTATTGGTCATTGTCTACCAGCCCTCTGTCCTCTCTCCTTTGCTTCCCCTCTCTTTTCCTTTTCCTTCCTTCCTCCCTCCCCCCCCTCCTTTCCTTTCATGTTGATTGACTGTTCCTAAATGCAGGCAAAAACTCATTCTTTCCATTATGGGATTCCCCTGACCTGTGTGTCTCTTAGTTAAGGCACAAACATGTTTCTCTATATCATTCTTCCTTAGGTGAGGCCAAACAGATGAGCTCCATTGTTAGTGAGAGCAGAAGGGAACAGACATAAGAGTGTGAATATACTGGAAATCAGGATCTAGCCCTCCTCTTTGTAGAGTCAGGTTATGAAAGGTACCAGAGTGGGGGAACCAGAAATCAGTGATGTAGAACATCAATCAAGTAGATAATCAGGATGCAGATGCTGGATTTTGACTCTTACTCCAATAGAGCATCACTGTTATTCATTGGAAGAATGGTTTTTTTGAAAACATCAGTTTGGTCAGCAATAACAGCAAGCCTCCGAAGCTGCACCAGTAAGGTTGCTTCTCAAAGTCAGATTTTTCAATTCTACCTCTCTCTAGCCTCAAAATTTCAGTTTTATTCTTTTCTGTTTTATCAGGCTCATGAAAGGGGGTTGCAGAAATTCTCCTGCCATAGGATAAATTAAAAGGCAGAGCCCCACAATATTAGAGCCAGAAACAGCCTTAGAGAGAGGTGAGTTTCACATTTGTTTGACATGTTTTTAGGGAATACCTCTTTGCCAGGTTCTGTGTTCACTTCTGGCCCTGGCTTACATGGGAACACAAAAGAGAGAATGGTTTACCCTGTTTATTTTGACTGCAAAATGACTTCTTCACTGAGATGAGCTCACTGAATTTTTCAGGAGTTTCTCAAAACTTTCCGGGTCTTTCAACTGTCTAGTTGAGGGTCCTATGGCTAGTTTTAGATGGTGTTTCATCTGTGTCAGTATACATACTTTCCAGTTACTCTTCTCTTTCCCTCTCTTCCCTCCCTCCCTTCCTTCCTTCCTTCCTTCCCTCCCTCCCTCCCTCTCTCCTTCCCTTCCTTCTTTCCTTCCTTCCCTCCTTCCTTCCTTTTCTCCCTCCCTCCCTTCTTTCCTTCTATATTTATTGCTGCTCTGCTATGTGCCAGGTTTAGCTGGGATGCTAAGATTAATGACCTATAATCAAGTGGGAGATGAACATGAAAATTAAATGAGTAACAACTACAGACGAAGAGTCAAGCCCTCACTTGGAACGTGAGAACAATCCAAGTCTGAAGCTCTGAAGCCCCCAGAGGCCCTCCCCCAGGATGGGGGCTGCTGTGGCTTCTTACCTCTTCCAAGGTTCCATTCAGTTAAACTGCCCCTGCTGCTCTTGCCACTTGCAGTTGCATTTCCCTCAGAGACACAGCTTCAGCTTCTCTCTGTGTGTGTCTGACGACACTTTGAATCTCAAGGTCAAGATCTAATTTCTTCAACTCTCATTTATTTTTTTCTCTACCTGGGGTTTTTCCTAGGGTTTGCTCCATCCTTCACTGTGAATTTCACAATGACTTGGGGTCAGAGTTTCTCCAGGGGGAACAGGTGACCTGTTCTCTAACATAAACTTGAGGAGAAAGCCACTTTGAGGACTTGGCACAAATGTGAATTTTCTAGGCAACTGTTGGTGGTTGAGCAGAGCCTGGAGGGTTCTTGCATGTTTATCTCCAGAAACCTCAAGGTCTAGTTGGAGGCCTATATTAGACAAGGAGAAAAACAGTAGAACATCAACATAATGTGTTTCCATTAAATATTTTTGAATTGCTCTTGCACTGTAGAGGGTTTATTGTGTAGATAACATGTTTAGGAGTAAACTTTAAGCCATGGGACTAACATTGTGATTTGATTATTGACCAGAATCACTTTGCCTTTCTCAATGTAATATTTACAGAGAATACTGGGCTTCCTAGCTTTTGATTCTCCTAGAGGAAGATAACTTTTCCAGAAGATTACTTTTCCAGAAGATAACTTTTCTGGAAATACAATTTTAGTTGGCATTCAATTAGGGACAAAGCCTTCAGCTCACCTTCCAAACTCTTGCACACACAGAGCCCACATGTAACTGCCAACCACCCCTGAGCCATCCAATGTGGTTCCTGTCGGTTTCCACAATTTACTTCCACAGCTAAGCAGAAAAGGGAGAGACCACTCTCTTGGCTGATAGGAAATCAAAATAAGTTTAGATTAAAAGCCAAGGAAATAATTGTATGGAGTTCTTACTCCATCTTTCACCTCTACTCTCATGAGAACCCCGTTGCCTCCAGAAAATGTACCTGAGCTCCCAGGTACATAGCTGTTGTGAGTGTTGGATGTTGATGGCACTAGAATTGGAGAGCCCAAAACTCCCTCCTCATTATAGGTGGTAGCAAAGGGAGGGGATGACCAGGGAAGAAGAAAAACAGTCAGAGGTCACCAGATGGCCGCACGCAGTTTCCCTTTCTCTTCTTTCTGTTCAAAACTCAATACATTGATACACATCAGAAATGAAGAGTTAACATATATTTTTAAAAACTGTTTGGAAGCAGATACTATTGATTGGGAAGAATACTGAATTTTATTGCTCCTAAAAGAAGATTTGGTATAGGAAAATATTCCCTAAGCTTTTGTGTTTATTCAATTTTGTGACATTCTTTTTTCCTACGTATTTATATTCATGTTCAGCTTCTCAGAGGTCTCAATTTCCCTTTTCTTACTTTAGCATTCCTCTCCTCTTCATGATCCTAGTTGGATTTCTCTTATGTCTCAGGGACGTTGACTTTGGGGAGAACTGGTTTGGGTTTGAGTCTTGATTTTGACACTTACTAGCTTTGTGACCTTGGGCAAATTAATCTTGTTTGGTGTGTATCTCCTCTCCTGTAAAACAAAAATGATAATCCCCACCTCGTGTGATAATTATGAGTAAAAACCAAGCTACTAAAAGTGCTAAGTGCTTAGTATTTGCTGGGATCTATGGACACTCAATCAATGCTAATTTTCTTCCTCTGAAAAACAACTATTGTTTTATGTCCAAAGCTATGTTCTTGGTCAGTATCTTGGTCAATTATTCCATTTGTTCCCGATTTCATAGAGACCTTTCCTGTGTCTCTTGCATTTTCAACATTTCTAACTTTGAGACCCTTTTTTTTATATGAAGGCACCCACACTTAGTGAATTCCTCTTTGTGACTTGGAAGTTGTGGGAAAGGAAGAATCTAGTCAGGAAACGAGGCACCCACAGTTTCTTCAGGAGATGGTTAGAAAAAGACTTTGGTTATTATGCCATCACTTGTTTATCCACGAACGAAGGTCATGAGCGTGGGGAAGAGCCCTCTCCTCGAGCATGTGAACTGAGGAGATTAGATCCTTGGGGCATGCCAACGGAAGAGGAGAAACCATCCAATGAGTCTTAGGGGACATTAATGAAGCAGGGGTGGGGGTAGAGAAATGGAAGAATGGAAGAAGGTGGAAGCCAGGGCCAGAGAGGGATTTTTGAGGACCAGAGCATTATTCACAGAAGGTAAAGTCTGAAAGGTGTCCATTGAGCCTGCCTTTGTGATTTAGGAGGCAATCTGTAACCACTGCTGGAACATTTTCAGTGGTTCAGAAGTGAGAACCTTGGTTGGAATAAGCTGAAGAAAGTGGCAAGGGGAGTGAGTAGGTGGATTTGTCAGAAGAAGTGGTTGGGAAGACGGAGTAGTTGCTAGAGAGGATGGAAGATCAAGGGCAACCTTTGCTTTTCCTCGAAGGACGGCAGGTCCTGGGGCACATTTATGAGCTGCACAAATGAAACCTGATGAGAGAAGTTGAGAATGTGGCAGAGAAAGGAGGCCCTGGGGAGGTAACAGGGTCTTAGGCTAGGAGGAGGGGAGAAGGAGCATTCGTGGTGGGGATTTCCTTGAACAGTAGATGTTCTCTAAAGGAGACAGGGTAAAGATGGATGCAAATTTAGATTCCTTCATAGGCATAAAGGATCTTACTTGGCCCTTTTGTAGTTGACTCAGTGAAGGGGGGGCAAGGCTAACTTTCTGCTCATCCAGGGAGTTGGGGATGGGATGGGGAGTTGGTAAGAGTGGGGAAAGTTTGGGAGGGCTGTCGTGATATGTGAGAGAGAGTCATCATGAGACACGGTGATCCCAGGAGAGGCGCAGAGACCCTGGGTGTGAGGACTCTCTCAAGCAGTGCTCAGCAGCACAGGGGTAGAGAGCAGAGGAGGGGGAGAATGTTTGGATCGATCCAAGGTTGACGATAGGCCAGGTGGGGTTGGAAGACAAGTAGCTTTGTGGCATAGGGGGATGTCAGCAGGAGTAGGAAAGGGATTCACTGGGAGTCTCACCACGAGTCCTTCCAGAATAGGAAGGGAAGCCCACAAAGAGGGGGATGGCTGGGAGGGAGAGAGGGGTTTACAAGGTGAATGAAGGTTGAAGACCTGGTATAAGTGAGGAAAGAAAGAGGAGTTGGGAGGGTAATGAGGGATGGTGGGTAAGTCGTAGAATTTAATATTTCAAAGATGGTGCTATTTTAGGAGGTGGTCTGGCTGTTGGAGGAATAGAGGTCTGCCTTCTTCAGCAGACCTTTATTAAACTTGCTTATTGTTCAAGTCAGTACTATAACTGCACTTTTCTCTTTGTCTTGGAAGTAGAGTCCATTTGCGTAGACTGTACAGGTGAGGGCATCCAAAACACCTTTCTTTCCTTAGTATTTAGGGATTCTGAGACTGAGTCCCTTTGTCTTTTTCTTTTCACTCCCTTTTATGATATTGAGTTACTTTTAAAATAGGTCAGTCAGACAATTACAAGGCGTTATAGACGTTAGATATATGATAATATTACTATCTCAATTTTTAGATTCCTTCCTAGCTAGGCAGGTTCAAGTGTTTGCTTCTGGCTGTAGTAATCCAGGACAACCAAAATACCTTGGGAGTGACAGCCCAGTCATTCACACAGATGCCAGGAGATGAGGCTTCATAGCCACCTGGGGGATGTGCTGGTTGGACCTCAGTTCTACCACCCATACACCCCCTAGGAGGAGATACATAGCTGGACTCTCAGATCCTGTGCCTCTTTCATGGAATTTGCTATTTTCTATAAGCAGTCACCTCAGAGGAAGAATTCATCTTTGGTAAGATTTCTCCTTTTGGCCTTTTGCTATTTTCCTGAACCTTACAAAGTGGGAAGGCAAAGGAATTAAAAGTGAGCTTGGAATCTGGGCCATGCCGAAACCCTAGATCCAGATTGTATGGCACCTCTGTGACTCTTCCATAAAGGACCCCCCTTCTTTGGCACGGTAGAATATTTCTTCAGCTGACAGTTGAATTCGGGCAAGTCACTCTGGGCCTCAGAGTCTTCTGTGGATCTGAGAGTCTGGGTGTATGACACCTTCCAACCTTGCAGTGCTATGGTGTGGCGATATCTGAGCACACCCATACACTCTTATCCATTATAAATAAATATCAAGGAGGTGTGGGCGAATCTCTTTGAGAGATTTGGGGGAAAAGCAAGTACAACTGGTCCATTTAGGAAGTAAATGTTTCTCCTCAGGTGCTTTTATGTATCCACTGTAATCACGCAACATTGGAAATTGAAAATGAGTCTCATTACTGCGATCTGTTTAATTGATCTTCCCTGGAGTTCTCTGTTTGTACAATGGCTTTTCTAGTTTTGAATGAAAGGAGAGTCTGGTTAGTTCCTGTTTTGCCTTCTGCAGGCACAGGTCACCCACACACCTGCAGAGGCAGTGGCAATATGGTCCTTTTTCTCTTCTGAAAATCCTTCCCCCTTTCCCCACCATTTTGGATTCCAAGAGAAAGTAGCTAGGAAAATCAGTAGCTCCATCTCAGTTTTGTTCTGTTTCTGTGTCTCAGGTTGTTTTGGTGCCTGGTTTTCTTTTGGCTTCAATAAAGAACATGCTCTGCCATTTCCTTTTTTAGCCTTTTGAGCTTCTAGAGAGACTGCAGATATATTCTCCTACTGTATGTCACTCCTGCCTCTCCTGTGCTCTCCTTCTTACCTTCTCCCTTTTTGCCAAGTGTTCATGGCAGGAAGGAAATGGAGCAACTTCACCATAGTGACTGGCAGGAGTGAGCTCTTCACCAGAAAAACATGGATTAAATGATATTTGGATCACATCAGGCAAAATTGGTTTTAATGAATTATTTCAATGGGATCCAGGAAATGTCTAGGCTGTAAAGGTCAAGGTCCTTGGTACCCAAAGAATAAACCATGGACCAGCCATTGTACCAGCATGCACCACCAGGGCACTCCTTAGAATATAGTCCTGAGCCTGAAGATTTACATTTTATAAGATCCCCATATGAATCATATGCATATTAAAGTTTGAAAAGCACTAGTCATATGATATGTTAAGAGCACAGAATGGCTCCATCTGAGCAGCTGGAGGGAATATGAAGAAACCCATTGGTTCAGATAATTTAGAGTTTTATCCTTTACCCTATTTGGTTTATGACTGCCAGGGTTGGTTTACCCTCAGAGACTTTATGATTCTTTAAAAGAAAAAGTCAGAGGGAGAGAAGAGGAGAGAGAGCAAGGGAGTCTTTTGAGGACAAAGGGAAACACTTGCTGGAGGTCCTGGCACTGTGGGAATTGGTCTCATTTGCCTTGATGGGGAGCCTCTCTGCCAAGCTCTTGTGAACCTAGATAGCACTTCCTTCTGAGGATGGAAAAGTGTGGGGCTGGAAACACACTTTAAATCCTATCTGTAGTTTTCCACCTGAAGACATACAGATGCAAAATGTAGCCCCATAATGGTAATTGCCAATGGGTTTTCAGGATAAGTATTAAGGAAGAAGCAGAAACCTGTTTTGAATACCTTCTATGACATCAAGCAAGTTCATTTTGGATAGCAGTGTGAGGAAGCCATTGAAAGAGAAACACTACTTGTGGTATTCTGAAGCAGGCAGGACCTTTTCTTTTTGTGGTCCCCTACCGAGGGCAGATGACAATCCAGGATAGAAACAGAACAGCCTGTTCCCAAGAAGCCCTTTACATTGCACTGTAGCAGAGTGAGATGCTTTATTTGCAACTGTTTCTGATTTGGGAGAAGAAGAAACAAGGGATCCATCATTTAAATGAAACTGGGATCACTCTGGCAGCCCTACACTGAGATGGTGCTTGGAAGTGACTAAGTGTTTGCAGGCATATGAGAGCATATGAGAAACATGGATTCAATGTTTTAAATTTCTTATCATTCATCTTCTTTTTAAAGGATTTTTTTTTTCACTCAGGCATTCATCACACTTCCCTGCTCTAGCTAGATGAGCTTAATCACTTGTGGAAATGGTTGTATTCTTTCAGACCAACTGTCTGGAAATGACTACTTTGGCAGTTGCGGAGGGTTGGTAACAGTTTTAATCAACCAGGAACCCCTTTTAACTCTTTTCTATTGTTAAATTGCTTTAAAGGTCAAGGGTAAAGGGCTCAGGAATCTCTTGATAATTAGAACTATAATGCCTAGGTCTTGTCGCATCCTCAATTCCTGTGCAATTAAAAAAACACAAATTTTAAATTAGTTTTAACATAGAGGCTCAATGTGATGTTGTGAGTAGTATTAAGGAGGAAAAAAGCACTGAACAACTCACCTGTGGTCACCTCTATGAAAAAAACAACAGTATTGTGGTTTATATATAACTTCTTCCCCCAAATTAAACAAATAAGCACACTTACAAAAATATTGCTGTGCTGTGCATATCTGTTCTCTTGGCCTGCTTTTGCAATTAACAATGCTTTCTATTTCTCACATTGACAAAGCCTCTTTCTGTGTAATTTTTAATGGGGAATAAGACATGGGAATAACTATGGGCATGGGTTTAATTAAAAGGGGAGCAACAGCAAAAAAAAAAAAAAAAGAACAAGTGAAAACAACAAACAAAAAACCCAGGAGCATTGAAATTCACGAAACATTTCATTTCCATGGAAAATCATATAACCAAATGGCCATTTGGCTTCTTGTTTTCTTTTCTTGTGACTGCATGTGTAAATTTGTACACCCTCTTGCTGTTGCCTCTTGCTGATTCTACTCCTGGTTTTTGAAAATGATTTTTCTGGAGTTTTCTTGTTCCAAGACTTTCATATGCCTTAACCCTCTGCTTTCCATCTGTCTCTAGAGCTACCTGATGGGTGTGTGTGCAAAGCCTAAATATGTAAGCTCCTATGGAGTAGGGAGAGAAACCAGCCGAGGGCAGAATAATTGTTTCTTTCTTATCTCAGTTTGTAAAACATAAGTTGACCCCTCTTAACTTTAGCACTCACTTTGGATAGTAGTTTATAGGTGTTTTCTGAAATCTGGGGACAGTGGGACTGTCTGATATGCCCCATGAGCTTCCAGAAGCTCAGCTACTGCCATGAGTCTCCCCTGATAAGCACTTGAATGAGGCTACTGGCTTCCCACTGGAGAAACTTCTGAGCATGCGGCTCTACATATCCTGGGTCCATCCTACCTGTCCATCCTTATCTCTTGGTGCCTACATTAATTTTGCATCCAGACATGTTCATTTACTTCTCTGAGACTAGCTCCTTTGGCTCCACAGAAATTCTTGGCAGTCTTCCTCCTCCCACAAAGCCTCTTTCTTTTTTCTTCCCCTTGTTAATCCTACCCATTCTTACTCAAGACTCAGCTCTTCCATGTAGCCACGCAGGCTCCCGTACTTCTTAGCTCTAGAAGCTCACTGCCACAAACGGGCACTTCCCAGTTGGTATTCCACACATTTTGGTCACTCAATTATGTGTTTATGTGTGGTTATATGCCTATGTACATAAACACATCCCCACTTGAAGCAAATAACTCTTTTCATATACGGTGCAGACTTCCCAGAAGTTGATGAGAGAGCATTAGGATATATAGACATATATTTGCTCTCATTTCATAGAAGCTCAGAAGCCTCACAAATCACTCAGTCATCATAAAGATGGGCATGGTTTTTCAATTTCTTGCATCAGCCATGGCTGGTCACAGAATGAATTAGGAACTCTGTATTTTCTTTCTTATGTCCTCAAAGAGATTTGTACCACTGGCCTGAACTGTAGTCTAATCCCAGTGAAAGCGCAATAACAGTGTGCCTGAAGGTAGGTGGAAAGGGAATAATATACAAGATACAGAAATAATGTGAGCTGATGAAGGAAGAATCCAGATGATTTGGAAACATGAGGCTGAAATCCAGTCTCCTTTCCTTCACCCTTCCCTCTCCTTGGTTTTCATCTGCTCAGGGCTGCGTTAATGTCTACTGGGGTAATGCATACTTTTCCATGGCTCTTAAATTTCCATCAGTGCTTCTGGGAACAATTTGTGAAAGGGAAATTTGCCTACGAGTATTTCATGACTCAAGGGGCATTCATAGAGTGCAACTGTAAGACCCTTATAACAGGGCCATGTTGTTTATTTCCTGTTTTCCCAGTAGTGCCTGGGAACTAAGTCCTTCCTCATGGTAGCTAACTGCCCAGTGAAATGGATTAAGGCCTCCAGAACAATAAGTTATAAGGAAATCCACTTCCAGTGAGCTTACAGTGCTACTGGTATAATTATCCTAATGGCCTGTCAGCTGCCAACTTTCCGAAAACCACACATTTCCATAAGGAGGTTCTGCTTTCTTTGGGGACAGTGGGCTTGAGAAAGGGTACCTCAAGGGCCCTTGCCGGTCAAGGTTCCATTGTAGGCATAGGAGCACAGAGCCACAGCCCCTTAGCAGCCTTGGGGTAGGGCTTGTTGCGGGGAAGGTGGGAATAGTCCTTGACAAGAAGGACTATCAAATATAGATGGACCCTTGGGGCATCCTTCTCCCAAAAACAGACATTATTTTTGATAGTACACAAAATGTATTCTAGATAGCATAGGAAAAACCAAAGTTCTAGACAATTCCTTTGGGTTTAGGGAGAAGGAAGTTGCTTTTTGTTTCCCAAGTATCGATAATCTCCAATTCCCTCTCCTTGGTAGCATCGATATTTCACTTCTAATCAAAATCAGTGGATGTCAAAGCATATGGCATTTGGCATTCAGGGTTCTCTCAACACACAGGCCCCTTCCTGGTGGCCTTCCCTTCAGGCAGGAGAGCACTGGGATTCCTCTTCCATTCCAAGCTTCCTCTCACCCCATTTCTTAGCAGACAGCACTTCTCAGTGAGAACCATTTCTGTGAATTTGAAATTACTCTCTGCCATCTCTGCATGCATGCAGATAAATAATAAACTGTCGGAATAGAAGAGTGTCTCCTATTTCTCTGGTCCATTCTTCTGATCATAGAGGTGTCCAGCGACTTCCCTCAGGTGGACGCTGTATACAGGCACACCTAGGAGGCCAGGTCAGGCCTCTTTCCCTGCTGCCTGAACACATTGAGACAAGAGCTGCCTTGGTGGATTTCTTTGGATTCACATTGGCCTGAAGGACAGGTAGATGGGAAACGTGCTGATTTTGCCAATATGGGCCTCATCTGAATGACTCAGTGTTCGTTTTAACCAAATTATTTTGAACTCTCTCTGTCCAAGCTTTAGTTTGGGGGCACGTCGCATACCGCCCCCAATTCTTCCAGCTTAAGAGCAGTCGGCAAAACAGATCCCCTTATTTCCCGAAGATCACAGGGCAGTCAACTTCAGGCATGTGTTGTTCTCCAGATTTCCTTATCTAAAGTGTGAACCTCACAGGCTACACACTTGCTCCCACCCTTTTCTAGTTTTTTTTTCAGCTGCTGCTAAAGCAGGAAGAGCACCCTGCTTCTTCCCTGGGTGGCTCTCTACCATCTGTGGCATCAGGCCTTTGCTCCTGGACACGGGGGCTAGTCCACCCTGTGGCCTTGCTGTAACCATGCCCTGCTGCCTTTGTCCCTTGTCCTCTCTTGACTCCTGGCCTTCACCTGCATAGAAATTCTCACACTTTCCAGGTGGTCACTGCTGTTTTATCCACTGGGATTTTCTACTTGCTTTCTTTTTACCTGAAATTACCTGCCTGACTTTCTGCCCTTGGAAAACTCTTTTTTCTGTTTTCTGGATGAACTCAGAAGTTTCTCCCCGCTGGGAAGCCTTCTCTAATTCTGTTTCCTGCTACTCGATGAATGTATTTAATTCTGCCATTCTCACTATCTGCTTACATATTTGTCTCTCCTGAAAGGCTATGAACTCCATGAGGATGGGGCCTTGTTTGATTCATTTTTTATATCTCCAGAGCCCAAGTAGAAAAAATATCAGGCAGTCGATAAATACTTGTTGAATTAATTCATACCATTTCTCTTGTAGAGAGTGTCTCCATTTTGGGTCTATGTAAATTCGTGACATAGGACTTCTCATTCTCTGATTGGGTGATCCTCTAACAGCTTCACTCTTCCAGTTTATATTTCCAGGGCTTCACTGAGGTCTAAAACTGTATTCCTTCTCTGCCCACCAGCAGGTCTACCAATTCAAGGTCAAAGGATTCAAGGAAACAGGGAGAGATTTGGTTAACTAAACTGAGGCACTCAGATGACATTGAGGCTAACTGGAAACCCAAGTGCTCCAGGCAGAACTGCTAGGGAAGGATGGAAACATCTTCTATTTGCTAGAAGATAAGGTCATTTGTTGGTTGTCAGGTACTTGGAAGGCCCCAAGTCACCTCCTTACTTTGGTATGTAAGGATGACACTTAAGGTGACATTTGGGGATAAAAAGAGAGACACTGATTCCCAATCATTCTCTCTTCCTGGTTGGAACATGATCTTCATGTCAGAGGATAAAGGGAAACAGTCTGGTTAACAGAAAGGAGGGTGGGTGGTGCTGAGCAGGACATTCACCTCCACTAAGAACGTTCCTGTTGCTCGGCACTAGGCTAGGTCATTTTTACAAGAAATTTGTTGGCATGGTGCAGGAAGACTTTAAAAGTGTTACTATGGAGCTCAGCCAGACTAAAGTCACTTAGAAAATAAAGACAAAGCATCTCAAAGTATGCCTTTAGTTACAGGCAGTAGATGCTGACAACATAACTGAAATGCAGCTTTTAAAGAAAGTTAAACCTTACCAATTTAGTTACATTTGTTGAATAAAGTTAACACAGGCATGTCTCTTGAAATATGAGAGCTCTGGGGGACTTAGAAAAATTTTGAAATTTCATTTTTCTTTATTAACACAGATTATTGTGACCTTTGTTTAATGGGCATAAGTCAAAGAAGCAATTCCACATTTTAGCAGATTAAAAACAAAACCAGTATCAGAACTTTTCAATACAAAGGAAAAAAGAAAATACAAGGAAACATGGTCTGATAGCTCTTCATGCTCTTATGTAAAGAGTCTGGGAAGGAAACTCTCGAGTATCAAAGTACTATTAAGATTTCCAACACAAGGGCATCTCCTTAACACAGGCCTTGTAAAAAGAATGTTGAGGAAACATTTGTTCTGCTGCTTTTCCACTGAAGTTGGTATTGACCTCCTCGGGCTTCTCATTAGGCCTGAAGATTGCAAAAGTCAAATACTTAGCATCTGCTTCCCCACTAAATAACTGAAATTATTTGCATTTAAAAAAAAAAATAGGCCATAAGCATAAGTAGAATTTCCCATTAAGTAGTGCCCTAAACACTGCAAATGTGTCAGAACATACTTGCTGCATACAATGACAAGTTTAAAATGGTTCTGTAGAAGTAGGTAGATTTCTGGGGGGATTCCTAGCAAGTAATTCAAATAAAGGATGGGGGAGAGAAATGGGTACCAGTGACATATGCCTGGTATGGCTTGACAGGCGATGTGTCTGCCTTTGGAAGGGCTCGACTTAAAAGAAAGGGGAGAAAAGGGGCTTTTCTCTAAGGGAACCAGTGAGTCAAGTAAGGAGCTCCAGTAAAGTGAGACCATGAGAATGTCTGGATTGAAAACGGGGCCAGGACCCTTGCTGTGAAGGCAAGGGGGACTTAGTGTTAGAAAAATAGAGTTGGCAGAGCAGGCTGCTGACAAAGTCTGAGAATGCCTGACTCAGTAGCTGCAGAAGAGGTGACTTGAGGAAGACTGATGAGATAGGAGATTCTGCGTGGAATCTTCTTTAGTAACCAAATTGCCTGGCTGGAGTCCCCATTCTTGGATTCTGGTAAATCTAGTGTCCTCCCAAATACAACCCAAAATTTTCCATGACCTTTGAATTTCTCTAGTTCATTCTTTCTCCATTTTCTAGGTGGTACTGAAGTCACCTCTCTCATTGTCCTGGGCCCCCATAACTTTTTTTTTTTTTTTGCCTTTGTCATCCCAGATTGAAACAGCTGCTTCTTTTTGTGTAGCTAAAAATCTTGGGTTAACAGAAGAGGTTTTACCACCTCAAAGAATAGGAAACAAAACTCACTAATTCCTCCAGGCTATGGGGATTTTTTCACAAGCCACATGTCTCCCTAGGTCCTCTCTTGCTCTGTCTTCACTACCTGCACATTTCTTCCAAGATCCCAACTTTGCCCCCTTCACCACAGCTGGCAGCATCTTCAGACAGCCCCAAAATATTGGTTGTTTTATTAAGCCAAGCGATTTCCAGCTCACTTTGGCTTAATCCACACCCATCTAGACCAGCTCAGTGGCTTCACTTTTTATATCCCCCAAAGCCCCATTAAACTGGCATCTGAACAGAAAAACCACCTCTAGGAAGATTGTCCTTGCACTGCCCATGGTAGCAGAAGAAATTGCAATCCTGTTATTTTAAAGAGCATTTCCCGTTTCCTCAAATGCTGAGAGTGCATATGAGAGAATGAAAAGAATATAGAGGTGACAGGTATGTGCCTTAGGTTCCACTCTGCTAGTACCTGAGGAGCCAGTGAAATTTTGGTGTGGATTTCTTTTGGATTTACTACCTTCACCCCAGGAGGTCAGTAGCTTGAGGGTAGTGGCACTGCCTGGACAGGCAACTTGGGACCCGTCATGGAATTGGCAATTCCATTGAGCTCCACATGAACTTGGGTGAGCACCTACCCCAAAGAAAAATGGTCCTTCAAACACAGTAGCCTTCCCTTTTTGAGCTTTTCTGTAAGAGGCTCTGCTCCTTCTTGGTGTCTCAGAAGGCACAAGTTCATGCCTGTCCCCTCTCTGCCTCCTGCTTCCCATGCTGCACTTGGTGATTGGCATTCAACAAAAATGCCTTCTAGACAGTGTGTGTTCTCTGAGGCAGGGCCTCTGTGCTGGGCGCGCAGGGAACAATAACTTTTCCTAAGTGAGTCAAGGGGAGACAAAAGGCGGCTTCTAAGCTCTGGCTTTGCTTCTCCTCTTTGTAACCTCCGGCCACTGCAGCTACTGTCAGGCTTGTGTTTGAGCAACCTTTCTTTTCCTGTTATTTCTGTGGTGCCACAGGGACAGGTTGTCCTACTGTCACTCCCCCAGGGTGAATGGGCTGCTTAATTTGACACCCAGACAGATTCTGCCATGGTTTACTTTAGTAAGATATTCAGTTTTTAGAGACATACCCCTGCTGAAAAACTCCTGCATGGTGGCCAAGGAGCGACATGTGGGTGGCCACAATTGTCCCTTCATGGTATGGAACTGGCGAGCAGTGCCAGAGAGCAAGAACAGAAATCTGTGATGGACTCAATCTATTTGAAGAACAAAGGGCTAAATATCAAAATCCAGGGCTAAGTTTAAGTCTCCCCCCGACCCCTGCGTCCCACCTCTGTGACAGGTTAAATATAGGTTCTTTGTCCAGTATCAGTTCATTGAACTCTAAGCATGCTTTCTTTCCTGAGAAATGGAAATTAAATTGCTGACAAATGACCTAAAGAGGTCATTTGTTTTAAGGATGTTGGCCTATTGCCTCACTTCATGTTAAATGTCCTTGTTTTTATTCACACTGCACAAGACTATCTCAGCCCGTGTTCTCACCCAGGAAGGTGTTCGGTAACTGTTTGCTAAGTCTTATGGGACCAGCACAGCTTTTAAGCTTATTCAGAGAAGAGAGAATCATCCAAGAGCAGGGTCTGGAAAGGGCTGCTTGGATTTCTAGTATTCTCTGGGTGGGGAGGGACTGTGCTGGTTCAGAGGGGAATTCAGCATTTCTACCCCCCACCCCGGCCCCCACTCATGAGAAGAGCACAGGTCAGATCTTTGGAAAGTGCCACATTAATACAAATAAAAAATTTTTGATTTTTTTTTTTTTTAGAGTTTACATGTTAACATATTTAAATCCCCTCCGGAAAGGTTCTTTGATTATTGCTGTCCTTATTAAGCAAAAGGCACAATTGAGAATCTGAGTTTCAGGGACTCTGATTAATAAAGCCAGATCCCAAACTCAGCTCCTGTGGCTCTATCAGTATGTGTTCTGCCAGCCAACCTGAGCCATGAAAGCTGTCTGGGAAAGAAGGACTCTGGGGTTGAGGTCTGGTCTGCTGGGGGGTCTGCAGAAAGCAGGGAAGAGCGAGGCCTTCCCCAAATACGGCATCACTCGGGACTGAAAGGGAGCATCAGAGCACCCATCCCCACCTTCCGCTAAGGGAAAGGAAAAACTCAAGCTTCAACATGACGCTTAGTTTTTTTTTTTTGCTTTCACAAATTTTACATAGGAAAATGTGAGCAAACTTACTGACTGGAGTGGTGCTTGAAATCCCCCTCCTTTTTTTTTTTTTACCCCTAAATAGTTCAAATATCTGAAAATCTTGTGATAATTTTCCAGGAATCTGCGCAGCTAGACCTGAGGTGGTGGGAGGTGAAAGGGAGGGAGATGGGTGGGGAATGCTTCCTGTGACCAAATTGAGGGAAATGCAAAGCAAAAGCTAAAATAGCTGTTGAGCCAGAGAGAGGATTCCAATGGGTCCCTGCCTGGGATCAAGAGCCACAGGAAGAAGGAGGAAATGATTTCATGAACTACTGGTAGGAAGGTAGTCCTGGGTGAATCTATTAGTGGGTACTCTTGCATGCAGTGGTCTTCAATATATGCATTATGTAAAGGAATGCTTTGGCTGTATTTAGATGGTCAGGGACAGGTGGATCCCCCCAACTTTTGGGTATCCTCATACCCACTGATCATGATAGGCTGCTCCTGGATCCCCTGGTGAAAGAGTGTGCTAGAGGCAAGAAAGGAGGCACCCATAACTTGCTGTTCTGGTTTATGCTCTTCCTGATGAAAATAGGTACCAAAGTTGGCCATGGTGTTCATGAGACAGATACTCCCTAGTGATAAACTCCAGGACCCCAAGTTGGGTCTCCAGGGTATGCAGCAGTGAGCCTGGAACTTGGTGAGCCAGGCACAGGAGACAGAGACGGGGGCACATGCCTGAGAAGGAAGGTTGATAAAACTTGAAGGCTATGGGGTTATGGCCTTGGTTACATCAAAAGCTTCCTGGTGGTAGTTTTCCATTTTGAGTATAAGAAGATGTGCTCTCTGATTTTCCTCAGAGAGTCAGAGGATAACTCCTTTACTTTCCTGGAATGAATATACCATAAGCATTAGAGCTTAGCATCACTTGGGTCATAGATTTCCATGAGAGTTGATAAAACCCACAGGTCATTGTTGCAGGAAAAAAAGAGAAAGCCTTGCATACAATTTTGGTGTATTGATGAAACTGGTGCTCACTTGTGGGTCCTAATTTGAACAACTGCCTTTAACTTTTTTTTTTGCATGCCAGAAAGTACATAGGAATCCCATAAGGTATCAGTCAGTTGCCAAAGTGCTGATGGAAATATTGGGATATGACTGAGCTGATGTCAGAAGGAATGTTCTAGATGGAGGAGGGTGGTGAGTTGTGTGAAAAGTCACTGGAGACCAGACTTATTGTTTGTAGGGCAGGTAACAAGATTTTATTGATTGATTTTTTTTTTCCAAGAACATGTGCTGCCTGACTGTAGCACAGCTGTGCTGCATCTGGAGGACAATGTATAGACAGATGCTTTCATTCCTGTTGGGTATTGTGGGTTGTGGAGGAGCTAACTGTGTGGTAGATGGAGTTTGGAGAATTCCTTGTCAAACTCGGTGGCCCTGGCTGGTGTGACCTTGCCAACAGGTGAACTTCAACAAAAACGAGTGGAAGGAGGGATACCTCTCACCTGGCCCTTTGGGTGCCACGCAAATTTGGGAAGATGATAAAGCTGCGAGGCGAACCTCTTAAAGTAAAGGATGCCACTGAGAGCCAGAAGGATCCAAGTGCCAAGTTCATGAATTGGAAAGATGAACTGCAATAACACGGATACTGCCAAGGCCAGGGGCTTTGATGAGTTGAACAATGAAGGAAGAGCCAGGAGAATCTTGTCCTTGTTCATGGTGCTCTTAGAGTCCTGTGTGCTTGGGGAGCTGATTCAGAAACCCTGTGGAACAGCAACACTTGAAATAGTATGATCCCAGTTGATCTAAAGGGGAATGAAAATGGACCTAGCAAGTAGCCCCATTTAAGCTGTTAGTGACTGCGGGTTTGCAATATTCTGGATCTTTTCTGGTATCCTGCTGCCTTTGACAAGCCTTGTCAAGGCTGTGAGCCTTGTTCCAGGCACACAGTCTCCCCCCACCTTCCTTGGTGTGAGTGCTTTCTAGAGCCTGCTGATCTCAGGCTCCCCAACTCCTGCTGTCTAGACTCTCTGAGGATTCTCAGAGAAGCTTAAGATGCTCTCTCCTATCTATCCAGCTAAGGGCTTTACACAAGTGTGCAGCCCTAAGCTGACGGGCATCTCTCCTGGAACCCATCCATGGGCATCATTTCTTCTGTAACTCTTTAAGTTGGGACACAGGGACTCCGATGTGTGTGGGATGGTCAGGAGAGGCAGTCTGGATGAGGAATTGTTAGAGTATCAATTTGTTGCACAACAGGACCAAATATTTGAAATCAGGGCTGTTCTGGAAATTCCATCATGGAGGAGGGTCCTGTGTCACAGCTTGGGTGCCTTTTCAAATCTCCCCTGCGTTTGATGGGACCTGAACAAAGTCCCCTGATTATCTGTGTGCTCTCATGTGGTGTTGAGACAAATACACCAAAACACACCAACATCCTTCTGTAGTCATAGTTAAAAGGCAAGTTCTCTACCTGTCGCTAGTGTTCAGTGAGTAAGAATATAGAAAGGTTCTTGGCCACTTGTTTGAATGATTTATAAAATGCTGCTCTTTGCTCTTTCTTTCTTCTCTTCCATAGCCTGTGAACTTATTGTTCCTGAAACATGAATAGGTTGTTATTGGAATATCATTTAAGGGGACACATGTCAATGCCATTCTAAAAATGGTACCAGTTTACACCATCATTTAAAAGGGCTACACATCAGAATTTGGTAGTGTGACCAATTTACTCTCTGTGAGATACAGTCACAGTAGGCAGTGGTCAGAAAGTCGGGGATAGCCTTGGATATCCTGCCAGTAGCACCAAGAACTCCTGGCTGACTGGCTAGCACTGGTAAGAAATCACATTCATCCAAAATTCCTTGAATCAACATGCATTTTGTACCCCTCTGTGTTAGGCACTGTGTTTGTATTATGGATCTAGAAATGGTCAAAACTTTGTCCCTGCCTCAAGGTCACAGCCTTGAGGTAATTACGGTAATTAAGGTGAACCAGTTACAACAGCATGAAAGCACCATCCTAGACAAAATGAGGCACAGGGCCTCTGCGACCTGGGGTGGGGAGATCCAGGAAAGGTACCTAAAGGAGGGGGTTCCTGCTCTCCATCTGGGTCTGGCCCTGTTGTGGGCAGAAGAGCGTGGAGCTTGACTTGCCAGCTGAGGGCGATCACTGCTGGGTTGTACAGTCCTGAGCTATGGTTGGGTGTCAGGGTTTCTGTCCTTTTAGGATCTGTAAAACCAGAGCAGACAATCTAGAGAAAGAGAAGGGAGCATCAGAAAAGGACCTTGCGGCAGTGTCCAAGGAACGAACCCAGTTCTACGACCTGAGGTATATTGATGCAATCAGCATGGGATCCCCATGATGCAGGAGCCCCAGTTGTCCTAGCAGAGTGGATGTGCAAAAGGCAGACTGCCCTTAGGGAACAGGTGGGAGCTCAAGTGTGAGTACTGGGTCCCAGAGGTCCCAGTGGAGGCCAGGGTGGTTCCAGGCAGTGCTGTAGCCCAGGCACCACTACTGTCTGGCTGCAGGCAGGGGACCTAAAGCTAAGCCTTAATAGGGTGGGCAGTGAGAGTAGAAGGGACAGGACAGAAAAGGGAGCCTGAGCAACCTAATGACTGCCCTCTCACATCAGCCTTGGTTTGGAACTAGACCAGGAGGAGGCGCTGGCCTTTGATGGGCCCAGGTAGAGGGGAGCGGAGAGCTCATGGGGAGTAGGGTCCATTGAGAGACAGTTTACACAGACGTTTTAGAAAACTGCAGCTTTTCTGGATGAGAGTTGGGCTGCACAAAAATAATCATGTATGAATATGTGTCCAATTATTTTTGTACAACTTGATCAGAAAGTTGAGCAGGAGTTTCCCTGGTCGGACTTGTACCCGTGGCACACCCTCTGTCCCAGATGATACCAGGACAACCCTCACCCTGGCTCGCATGCCTCTCTCTGCTCAGGATGCTTCCTGGGAGACTATGGAAGCAAGCAGGTTATCTTTAGATCTCTAATTTCCTGTCCCTTTATCTTGATTTCCCCCAGCCTCCTTTATTCAGGCAGTCTACGTCTACCTGTGCTTTATGTTTCTTGCCTTCTGGCCCTGTTCTGATGCCTGGCTCCAGAGCTTTGCCTTAAGGGAACGGAGCCTTTTTGCCCTTGTTTCTAATCCTGACTGCTCTTTAATGGACTTCTATATTCCTGCCCCTCCAAGACATTCGATTCTGGAGGCCAGCTTGGCCCCCCCATCTCTGATCCCAATTGTGCTCTTGGTCATAGCTTCACCAATGGCACATCTCAAAGTCAAACCTCTGCCAGGGAAAAATTACATATTCAGAGAAAAATATTGTATACCTGGCCTACATGAATAACTTCTGAGGAAGAGAGAGTTTAAAGAGTAAATAACTGCCTTTGGGGTAAAATTCTAAACTCAGGGCCAGGGCATTTCTTATAGACACATTTTCTAAGCATCAGGGAAAAATGGCTTATTAATAGCAGTATCAGGTTCTTGAAATCTGTATAAAATTTTGTCCATTGGTTTAATCAAAAGTGGTATGAAATGGCATTGCTCATTGTGTTCTAAGACTCCAGTGGTGGATGGCTTCATCTTGTTTCTTACCATGTGTCTCATTCACAGCCCCAGTGGGCCAGGGTGGTGGGGCGGGTTGCAGACAGGCCAAAGAAAGTGCCTGGAGACAGCATGGGAGATGGACGGTTTACTGGGGAAAGCTTACAAGAGATCAGAGATTGCGCCAAGGAGAGTTCAGTGGTGACACACTGACAGCCCCTCTGTCCTTCTCGGTGCTCTGCCAAGCAGCACCTCCTCTTCCTCACGGGGTTTGTCCAGTGGTGGCTGGCTGAATGAGTGACGTGTATCTTTTCCATTGTGCCCTCAGGTTTGCACTGGTCCCCACTTCCAGAGGGATTTTATATGTTAGGCTGCAGAGGCAGTGACATCGTCAGCATTTGCTTGCTTAGTTTGCTTATATGACCAGCATCCCGAAGAGGCATGGTCTTGGTGTACATGCAAGAAAGTAGCTTTTTACAGATAACACTAACTCACCCTCATCCCCAGTGTGCATAAGAGAAAGCCAGTGTCCTTCATGATAATATGTATCTGGACCTTCTGGCCCAGGCGTGCTCTCATTGTTCCCTTGATGTGGCTAGGTTTTGAGGAACAGAAAGGAGGCCTTCAGAGACATGGTGTTTTACTGTCCCCCTTTTCTTTAGTGATGATACACTATTCAGTGGCAAGAACTTCTGATACTCGGATTATGCACTTACGTGTTTCCCCGAACTAAAAAAAAAAAAAAGAAAAAATCATGCCCAGTACCTTTGTCCTGTGATTGTTTTATTCTTTAGTTCATTTAGCAGCCTTCCTTTCAGACCAGGAAGGCCGACAAACTAGTCGATGAGTAAGGTCCTTGGCTTCTGATGAGGTCACCTTATCCCTCTCCTGAGACGTTTTCTCTAATGGCAGCTCTTGGTCTGTGCACTGACTCCTTTGACTAAATCATACCTGAGTATATCGGTTTCAGTCCAAAGCTTCAAAAATGGTAAGACGTTATGGCAAAAAGCAGGAAAATGAGTAACTGCAGTGTTACAATTAATATTAGTGTTTATATAAAGTTTGCTATACCAATACTGTAGTAAAAAATACTCAAGAAACATGGGATTTTTTTGGAGGGAAGAGAAATGGGTTCTTTTTAGATATGCAGAGTCCAGGCCGGTTGAGCATATGAGCTAATAGGGCTGGTGCCCACCTCCACGAATGCCTGCAATGCCAGCTATGGCCGGGCTAATGCCCGTCTGAAGCTGGCAGCCCCAGGGGGGAATGTGGAGAATCGATAGCACATCTAAATTTAGGTTACATTTAGGATATTTTAAGCCTGTAACTGGGAGACTTAGGGAAGTGCTTTCCCTGGAGATTAACTGCCAACTACTGTTGATGATACTTGGGGTTCCAGACATTTCCGAGGGGCTTTTATTTCCAGGAAATGGCTGATGTCTTAATCATGACATTGTAAAAAAGCCATGTTTGCCTGCTAAAATAGAATTTCTATTTAGGCATATTTAACGGGAGGTTCTTCCTCAGATGCCAGTCAGGCTACCTTCTTTGGGAAGGAGTAAAATAGCTGGTAGAGTCCTCTTGGGGTGGCAGAGAGGACAACTCAATCAGGGCCAACATAGTTCCTCCTGAACCCCTGAATGCTGAAGAGGTCCTGTCTCGGGTTCCCTTAGAAATTCTTAGTAACTCCATTGTAGGATGGCAATGTGGAAGGGGCTTGCCATTTGGAAGGACAGTTGTTTAGAAAAAATACTAGTTGAAACTGAAATTTATATGGGGATGTACACGGTACCTAAGTACAAAAAAAATACCCCAAAATACAGGCATGATGCCTTTTAATTTCCACAGGGAAGGATTTCTGTTGAGTTATGTGCTCAGGTAAGGAACTGTAATTATAAACAACCACAGGAAGAACACCAAGAGCTAACCACAGGAGAAAGCCATTAGTCCCAAACACAGGCCTTGGTTTCTTCATCCTTTATTTGTAGTCTGTGTTTGGTGCATGTGTGCAAGCCCTTGGGTGCTCATGGTTTATGGTTGAAATTCCTCTTGATTGCTTGGTGCCTGTACTGTAGGCCAGTTGTTAAATATTTTGAACATCAGCTCCTCCCAGTCTGGAACAGAATTGGAAAAGGAATAGTATCTGAAAGGATGTGCGTGGAGCAGAGGTGACACTCCCAGAGGGGAACAGTCCCACTCAATGGCAGAGGGATAGGATGGTGAGTGGGAATTGACTGGACAGCCCAACATGGGCATTGGTAAATCTGAGCCTTTAGAAGCCTTTCTTCCAAGTATGGAAAACACATTGACGTGTGGAGCCCAGGAATGGGAGTAGGCTGGAAAGCGAGTGTGGCCAGGTGCCCAAGGGAGCTGGATGGACAGAGCTGGAGTGTGAATCACTTGTGGGGACTGGCCACCAGTCATCTGACAGTGTTGGAGACAGCATCTCCTGGGTATTCTGGCCTCCCAGCTGTTTGTCCTCCTTGTCTCTGGCACTCCCACTAGCAGGCTGGTTCAGAGGGACACTGCCCTATGTTGTGCCCCAGCTGAGGGTCAGCCCTCCCCCTCTCCTACTCCCCACATCATCTCATGACCTTCACTACTTGTGAGAGGGTTCAGAATGAACCCGAGTTGATAATATATATATGCCCTCCTTTTTTTGGTCCCAGGAACTCAAGAGCAGCAACCAAATTTGCCTGGGACTGTGGTTATGGTGTATCATCATCCCTTCAACTTTCAACAGCTGTGATGTGTAAAAAAATTCAGGCATATCAATGCTTTGGTTTTTCCTATCAGATTCACTATGCGAACCACAGACAATTTAATGTAACTGGATTTCTGGAAATGATAGGTATTTGATTTTAGGATGCTCTATGTAGCTTTCTTCCTTGAGCAGACAACTGTCTACTTCATTCTAAGGTGTGATATTAAGTTGCATTTCACACCAATGCAAGGTGCAGATACACCAGGCACAAACTGATCTTGGATAAGATGAACACTTTCCTCCCAGCAAAGCCTATGGGGATAATTGAGAGTGAATGCTATTCACAAAGCTCCACATGATCTCTTATCTTTTGGTAAGCCTTAGATTGACTGCTTCTGATGCTGCTGTTTCTTGGGGCTTAGAAGAACCATTTCATATTTAATGAGCTAATGAATGCTACTGGATAAGAATTGTCACTTTCTAGTATGTAAGTAGCCAGTTTTCATAATGTGCTGCTTCAGTGCCTTATGGAAGTGAGGACTGAAGACCCATTCATGTGGTCTGAAAGCCCCTTGAATAGTGATTGCTGTTGCTCTGGGGAAATGATACCCAATCTCCCATAGAAGGATCAGGATACATGAGGCAGGACTAGACATGTCACTCTGAACACAGGGTCAGAGCTAATGACTTCTTTCACTGACCAAAGAGAAGTCCAGCAGAGAAGGGTAGGTCCCTATCAAAAGAACCTCACTCTGTCGTCTCATCTTGTGACTCTTCTCCCCTGGCTGGCATCAACTTCATTCACAAAGAGGCCAAATCTGCATAATGGCCCATGGAAAGAGACTTCTCTCTCTCTCCGTAACTTTACCTAAAACCTCAAGGCTGCGGCCAATGAGCAAACCATAGCTCAATGCTTATTCAGAACTTCCCAGGAGGAACAGACTTGTCCTTGGAACAACTGTACCAGTCATCTAAATCTATCTCATAAATTGCAAGATTGGAATTTATTGGGTGAATTATTTTGAGAGAAGTTTGTAGAAGTAAAGTCAGTCGTATGTCTCCCTCTCTGGGAGGAGAGTGGTGGATGTTGCTTCTTTTGGCTCTCTTTCCTTAGCCAGACAAGACTGTGCTGTAAAAGCCACAGCAAGGTCTTACAGACTTTGGGGTTGTCTGCTTCAAGGGATTAGCTTCACATCCCCTGGATAAATGCCTTCTGGGGTTCAGATATGCTGTAATTTGCTGTAAAAGCACAGAGTCTACCAGAACTAGGTTGACAGTTGTCCCAGGGGAAGTTAAACAGTGAGAGGTTGTCAGAGGCAGCCTGTGGTATTAGAGTAAGAAGAGCAGGGGTGGCAGCTAAGCAGGTTGCACTTGACTTTTCTGAGGGGCAAAAATGTTCCCCCAAGGCATCAGGCGCATGTGGGAAAGGATCCAGGATTAAGCTGTCTTGACAGACTATGTACTTGGGTAAGGGGTTCCCAGGGACATAATACCAGGGAAGGAGCTGTTGGGGCTAGAGGGTCATAAGAACACCACCAGGGGAAGCATTGTTGGGTTAGAGACTGTGCCACAGGACCACCCCCAGGTGTGGTCTTCAGTACCTGCAACTCTCCCCCCACCAAAGCCAGTGTTTACATGACAGAGGCTCTTCAAAAGCCAAGAGGTCACCTTGTGTAGCACCACTGGAGTGAACATTCCTTTAATCTTATTTATCTCCTTCCTCTGCACCTGGAAATCCAGAAGGACATGGTGGAGGAAGTGGGGCAGGAAGTAAAGAGAGGAACAGATGACTCCTCCCCAGATACTGATTCTCAAACCTGAAATAAAAACTGAGCTGGGTGGAGAAAGTTCTAGCTGAGTACAAGGTTAAAATTTTGATTTAAAATGTTCTGGACTGGATTTTTTTAATTCTCAAAGATGGAACTTTTTCCAAAGTGGCTGATATTGACTCATATGGGATCGAATCTGTGTCAGGAATTGGTGGGAGAAAATGCAAGTACTTCCTGATAATATCGCACCTAGTTAAACCCTGTATAAAGGTGATAAAAATCTGCTTTCCAAAGGTACCAGAGCAACTTGCTTACATTGGCTTTGCTATATCTGAAGACCTACCAAGATGGTGGTAGGCACCAAGTGCCTATCTCCATTCTGGGTATTTAAGGATAGGCAAAAATTCACTCAAAGGAGACAAAAGCATAATGCTTTTCCAGGCAAGAGTATCACAGAGAAGACCCATTCCAGATCTCTTGTCTTCTTCAAAGTCAGGCTCTGACTAGATGTTTTCCAAGATGGTTTTCACCCCTCTCCATAAACCCATGTAGCCCCTTCCTCTGAACTGTGGGTGACCAATCCAATGCTTGCTGAACCCACTTTCTCCATAGGAAGCACTCACCTTGAAGTACCAAATAGGACTCTTGATAGGAAAATGGTCATCCATAAGTTAATTAAGCCTTTGGGGAGCTGTTCTGACATCTGGAACTTAATGCTCTTGAGAAGAATCCAGAAATTGTCTTTTATCGTCTATATTCAAACTAAGAATCAAAAGTAGGCAAGTTTGTGTGTCATCTGTTTCAAAAGCATTTTCTTTCTTCTGAAGAGTTCATTTTAGAAGACTTATTAATTGAGCTTAAAAAAAAAAAAAAGTCCAACACCCAACACCCAACTGTTCCTTCATGAATGACAGGTCAGTAATCATTTATGCTAATGGTCCTGGTTGTGTCTGTCTTTCCCTAGTTAAACCCTGCATAAAAAGTGATAAAAATCTGCTTTCCAAAGGTACCAGAGCAACTTGCTTACATTCTACTTGACCATATCTCAGCCCAAAGGCCATTTTCCTTGGTTATAACGCTGGCAGTTTCATGTTAAATGTCTGAAAATATTTTCCAAACAATAGTGAGACACTGCTATAAGGTCCCCAAAGACTTATTGGAGCTGTTTTTTGTAAAGTCCTTTGAAGCTTCTGTAGATGATGTTTTGCTCAAGTCCTCCTTCTCTTTGCAGAAGCAGAGGCAGGAGACACAGATGAGCAGGGTTCAGAAATAAGAATGTGGGTTCTCTTTTCAACTCTGCTGTGGACTTCCAATGAAACCCGAGGCTCAAAACCAAATACGTTGTTGAGTCATTTAGAGCTAGACAGAGCTGTTTCATGGCATACAGAGCCTTGCTGGGAGTTAGGCTTATGTTATCCTTTGTTTAGGAAAAAGTAAACTCCTGATACCCAACTTTTAGTCTATATGGTCTTTTCCTAATGTCAAGCTGAACCCCTAAAATCTGGCTTTTATTCATTTCCCTTCCTTGACCCTTGTCAGATTTCTCATTACTAATGCAATATTTTATTTTAAATTGATTTAAATACATTTGAGTTGAACCTCCATTTTTTTTTTGATGGTATGAGAAAAGCATGGGGAACATGGTCCCAGCTCTCACAAATAGAAAAAATTAGTAATCGGAGGAAATGCTGCCCAGAAAAGACCAGCAGATAAGGACATCTTGGGCATCATTTCCTGGTTTTGCAGGAACCGTAGAATGCAACTTGGAAACACCCTCTTTTTAAAATTGGAATTTCTTGACTGAGGATTTGGGTCTGTTTTTCTCTCATCTTGCTAAAGACTCAACCCTAGTTGTAGAGGCTGGCTTGGCCAACTCTAACCTACATTTGGCTTTAGTTGATGCAAAAAAATTCCTACAGCAATGTCTCTTTAATGATCCAGTTTACTACATCTCCTTTCATTTTAATGACAGTGTGTTGATATATTATTTTTTGTTAAGCAGTTGAGAGTGAGGGAAAAACTGACTCAGGGAGCAAGTCTTCTAAACAGAGACCTCTCAACAGCCAGGAAATTAGGACAACGTTTTTTTGATGGCAGAAGTTGCCTGCATTCATGATAGGATCCCCCAGGCTTCTTGCTGGGATTGGAATTTTGCACTGAGCCTGCAGCTTTCTGGGACAGCTGACAATTTTCTTAGATACTTGGATTCTTCTGGGACAATGGATGCATCCATATGTCCCCAAGTGCTGATGGGGTAGCATGCCTCAAATAAAAATGACCCACATTTATAGAAGTGCAAGTCTTCTGAGTCCCCATTGTCATGTTCCCTGGGAACTTCTGCCCATGACTGACCAACAAGTCTGACAGCCTGAGCAGTAATCCTGGCTGAAATCTTTTCCTGGACTCATTCTGTCCCTCTGGGGGCATTCTGTCCCTCCTCGCAGCTGGCTGCAGCTTCTCCTGGTAGGGATTTGCTGGCCTCTACACCAGGTCAGTTTCTCTGTTCTTAGAGTTCCAACTGCTTCTATGTTCTTAGAGTACCACAAGCTCACAGCTGAAGGCATACAGTATGCCTTGATGTTACCCTCCCGTAAGAGGAAGACACATAAGGGACATGTGCTAAGGGACATATTTCGGGAACAGAAATTTTTGAGAACATCAGAACTTTTCTACAGGATGTCTCTTGCCTGCTTCCTGGAATCATAAGAAGGCTGTGCAGAGGCAGAATTTTACTCTTTGGATTATGTACTTTAGAGATTATCATACCCAATTCTGAGATAACCACTCAATGCAATTAACTACTCATTTGTCAGGAAGCGTGGAAATGATCATATCCCTTGGCACAGATATTAAGCATTTATGACTCAATACAGCGTAGCTAAAAAAATGTTCCTTGGGTTCACTGTGAGCAAGGAATTATGGTAAGGGTTGTATGGAAACCAAGGAAGAACAGGCAGGGGATGATAAGATACCAAAAACAGATAAAAGAAAGAGAAGAAGAGACTGTTGGTGGTACACGCCTGTAATCCCAGCAGCTTGGGAAGCTAAGGCAGGAGTATTGTGAGTTCAAAGCCAGCCTCAGCAACTTAGCAAGGCCTTAAGCAACTCAGCAAGATCCTGTCTCTAAATAAAATAGAAAAACAGGCTGGGGATGTGGCTCAATGGTTAAGCCTCCCTGGGTTCAATCTCTAGTATGAAAAAAAAAAAAAAGAAGAAGAAGAAGAAGAAGAAAAAGAAATTAGAAGACCTAAAAATTTCACAGAAAATTGAATTTTTCAGGAAAATGAGCACACATATAAGAGGAAACCCTACAGAAATATGCTTGTTCAAAAACTCAAGAATAAATATTCCTCATGATTCTTCTTTGTTCATACTTCAGTGAGCAACAGTGATGCTGAGAGTGACAAGGAAAAAAAATTAAAGAAAAAGAAAGTCTGAAAGGAGAGGAGGAGCCAGAGATATACCACATGTAAGATACAGGATACCATGGAAATATCTTGAGCGCAGAATGAGGCAGGCAGGGGTATACTTTTGTTACAAAATGATGCACAGGACACACATGTCTAATTTTTCTCCCTCTTTAAAAACTTCCCAAAACTACAGTAATGCCAAATCAGTAACATTAGTTTATAAAGCTATAAAGTGGGGAATGGGCCATACCTAACATTTGCAAAGTCCTTGAGCAAAGGCATGGATGGCTATGCTGTATGTTTAAATATTTAAAAGTTACAAATCAAGCTAACAAGCTGTTGCAGTGTATCCTTTCACCTTGAAAAGGATATCCACAAAATGACAAAATTGAAATATTTGTGCATATTCAAGCTAGTTGATAACAAATAACTGCAGCGTGCAACTTTAAAATTAATTTCACTTTTGTCGAAGCTGTGACTTGCTTTGGCAAGAGACAGTGGTGAACACATGAACTGCCCAACCTCACATACAGCTTTATTCTCATCCGGTGCAAAGAGCCTTTTTTTGACAGGCCTTCAGGCTGAGAGTGTGCACCTTGGCAATGCAGTTGGCTGGATTGACACAGGAAGAAATTCTTGCAGGCCCTGGGTGTCCCAAAGACTGCTTAAGAAGGAAATTGGGGGATTCTGTATAACCACAGTGTGATCCCAAAGAGGTCAGGCTTGACTGAAGGTGGGATGCTAAAATATGAGGGTTTGGCTGAGGTGGGTGTGTGGAGAGTGGAAGGCTCCACACCTACCTCCAGCTGTCTTCCTCTATTCTGATTATTGGCACTGAAGCAGAAAATTTGAAATACATGATCAGATCTTCCCAATGAACAAGTACCCGTCATGTGGTTAGAACTTCCAGTCATATTTTCAGTGTTCCATGAGAGAAGACAGTTAACAACCAAAGTTCTGAAGAAGGCTTCCAATAAAAAAAGCAATAAGAATAAAGAAAACCAATTGTGCATGAAAAAGACACCAAACAAATAATATCCTCAAATAAATTTTTTTAAAAAGGTAGCACCGTGAATGAAGAACAGTTTCCATAAAACAAAATGTTTTGAGAGTATAAAAGAATTCTTGGAAATTAAAAAAAAATGATAGTAAAAAACAAAATCCAAAGAAAGGTTAGAAGGTAAAATTGAGCAAAACTCTCCAGAAAGTGAAAAATGTGAACATATCAAAGGTAGGAAATATCATAAAAGTAGTTCAGATGCTCTAGTTGGTAGCAATAACATTAATGGGAAAATGTAATCCACTGAATAATTCCAATGAGAGTTCTCCAAATGGAAAGACAGGAGTTCCCGTGTTGAAAAGCTCACTAGTGTCCAGAAAAAGGAAAGAAATTAGATCCACATTGAGATGACTCATGTGAAATATAAAATTACTGGAGTACCAAGGAGAAAATTCCACAAACTTCCAGGGAGAGGGACACACACACACACGTACACCCCACACACGCATGTACATGACCCAAAAATTAAAAAAGCACATCTTTTGCAAAAGAATTAGAATAATGATACATATCTCAATAGTAACACCAGAAGCTAAAAGATGCTTGGACAATGACTACAAAATTCTGAAGGAAATAAAAATTTCCACTCAGGAATATTGTACTCAGACATGATATTCATGAGTGTGAAGCTAAAATAAAAATGTTTGAAGGCAACGTGTGTGTGGTTGCCAAATTTTCCTTCCAGATAACTCCTTTGAAGAAGCTAGTAGAGGATGGGTACCCTCAAAAGAAAATTAAAAAAAGGAAAAAAAAAAAGAGCCCCAAAATAGGAAGATACAGAACATGGGAGACAATTGTATGTGCTCACAGCACCATTTTCTCTTCCTGGAACATGATGCCACACCCCAGCATCCCATTTAGTCAGGTTAGAGCCACAGGAGTGAATCCTGGGCAATGGATTATGGGAAGGAGTGATGTAACCTCTTTCAGGTTTGGCCCTTAAAAATATCCTGAATGGTTTCCTGGTCTCTCTCTCTCCCTTCTGTGGTCACTTTGAAGATTCAGGTTCTGGATGACTTTCTGTGAGAAGGAGAACCACCTGATCTGCTTTGGACTCTGACATGAGTGAGAAATAGAAACTCATTAAGTTGAGCTGTTATTTCTGGCTTGTCTTCAGTAACAACTCATGTTGCTTTCTCACACTCCTAGAAAGTGGGTGATGATGGAACAGAAATTTAAACTATGTGGCATTTGCGTAGCGGCTCACTGGTGTGCAGTGAGGGAGCTAATATCAGAAATTAGAAAGACAAGGAACCAAATTATACAATAATACAAATTATTCAAACCTAGCAGCCGCAGTGCGGGTATCATCAATTTGGGAGGAAGATGCAGAGGGAGGTGGCAGCAACAGGAGAAGGCTGTGTCTGAGAAAGCAGAGCTGTGTCTAGGACTTAGGTGGGGTTGCTCTATATGAGTCCATTTGAGAAAGCACATCAGAAACATTAAGGTTTTGAAGGAATTGGTTTGCTGGAGAAATTGGTTTTCTGGAAACCACAAACCTGATAACCTCAAACTGTTTGAGAACTAGAATACCACCTGCGGCCCAACCTCCGCAAGCAGAAACAAGTTTTCCAAGGCTCCATAAGTCCCCCTCAGCAAGGGGCACTCTTTCATCCTTGGAGAAAAGGAGGGCAGCAAAACACCATGGCCCTGAAGTGCCCCTCTCGATTCCCAAGAACCTAGTAAATTAAGGGAAGAGTGAGAGTGAGCCTGGGCAAGTATGTCCAGATAAACATTGTCCCAAAGGACACTGGCTTTCTCTCATGTATGCCGGGAGTTAGGGCAAGTTAATGTTATCTGTAGAAAGCTGCTTTCTGGTACACGTGCTGGGAGAGTTGTTCCTTGGGATGCTGGTCATACAAGGAACAAAGCAAACTAAACAAATCAATGACCTCATTGCTTCTGTAGTTTAGCTTGTAAACCCCTCTCCTTGTGGTAATTGGTGCAGAATTGAGGGCACTCTGGAGAGGACAAGAGCCACTGTTCTAGTGGGTTTCCCTATACAAGGCATCAGGGAGGAATGGAGATGGTATTTTCTGGAGTAAAGTCATTACTTGGTAGAGTCATTACTCAAGGAAGCAACAAGAAGGACAGAGGTCCTATCTGTCCAGTCTGTTGCCACTGGATCTTCCCTGTAAGCATTTTTCAATAAACTTTGTGCCTCACATGCTATTCTGGGTACCTACCTTCTTTGGTGTTTTGGCAATCTATCCCACTGCCTGAGCACACCTGGGCTGGGTACATATGTGCCAGCACTCAGATCCCATGTGACCAAAGAGAGTAAAGGTCATAATCTCTCTGAGAGAAGAGAAAAAGGTCATAGAGCATCATAGCCAGAGGAATTCCTTCCAGAAAGCAGAATCAAACCCAATTCAGGAACTACTCCTGTCTATAGGTTGGGGAGTCTTTCTCAGCACCTGGTAGGATCTCAGAATTGCTACAGGCAGTGATTCTCTGAGGTCTCTTGATCTTTAGCTTTTTGAGTAGAAGTATGTGTTGTTCTTAAGCTACTTCTTTACTTTTGTGTTTGTGAAGCCAAAGATTTTGGTTTTTAGTTTATAGGTTGCTAGACCAAGAGAGTCAGAACCAAGAGAGAGTATTGCCTATTGCCTGGTGATAGGATGGGGCTTTGGGTTGTCTTTCTGTGGACACACTAGAAAAATAATGGAAATGATTTGGTGACATAAAAGTCAGACTTGCCAGCGATAATGCTAGATGTTGTCCCATACCATTTCTTCTTCTTGGCATGCAGGAAGAGCACATGTGCCAAGCCCCCTTGTTGGCCTGGTCATTTTTGTCAATGGGCAGAAGTGTGAGAACCATTTCTAGGCCTGGCCCTTAATAGACACTCAGCTCCCCAATGATCTCTTCCACTCATACAATATTGTGGAGGCACATGTTCTGGAGGGTGTAGTGGACAGATGGAAATCTACTCACAAGACACACAGCCACAGTCACAGCTGACTGCGACAAGTGTGAGAAATGACAATGTATCGTGCAAAACCTTGAAAGGCCAAGGTTGGGGTCAGCTAGCACCCCTTACTCTGAGACACACATGCTACTGGAACTGGGAGATGCAATGATAGCTACTCACATAAAATCCCCAAGATGAAAGGAGCATGCTGAGGACTTCAAGGCCATTTGTCTATACCAGGGCCCCTCTGAAGCCTCTGCCAAGGCCTTCCCAGCAGAAGACTCTGATAGCATATCTGTTCTGAGAGTCTGTCTTCAGAGGAGACTTAAAATCCTCTTGAAAAATTGGAGACTAAATTAGAACTAAGGATGGGGAGAGAGAAGAGCAAGAGTTAACTCCGGGAGAAAGCAAAATGTTTTCCATAAAAAAAGAAGGAAAAAGAAGCTGTAGTGTGCTATATGTCTCACTTATAAATATCATATAGAGTCATAATTTTATAAGTGCTAACATAAACTGTGTTGAGGAAAAGGAGGAAGGGGTAGAAAATAGGTGAGTGTTGGTAAGAACAGAGGAGGAAATGAGACTAATTTGTCATACAAGAAAGCCAAAATCAATGCCTAAAAAAAAGATGTAGCAATAATAGCATGTTATTCATGGATATGATTTTTTAAACCAAAAGAACAAATGGAAAAGAATCCTTTCTGACATTCTTTCATGTCAGAGAAGGAGAAGGAATTTTAAACAAAACCATTTTCAATAATTCTGTGCCAGTTGCCTTGACGGTATCCATTCTTTAGCCAACCTATTAAAAGAAATGAGACTTCTTGTGTTGGAGGGATAATGAAGTCCTGACAATCAAATGATTCCTTACTTTATTCATCTAACTTTGTCCCATTTTTATACAGCACCTTTAACCTGCACCGATGGCTTAAAGAATGATGTCCCTGTCAATAGTTTCTTCTTGAAGCAACCAAAAATCACAGTTGTGGTTCTTTTAAGAAAATACTATAAAACTACTCATGGCATATCAGTGCATAAAAATGACTGCTGTTTTGGAAAATTTTTCCATGGATTTCTTTCTACCTTTGATACATCAGTGGTCAACAAATCCAAACAATGGACCGCATCTGGCCGATCACACACATCTTTTTGTGTGGCTTCTGAGCTAAGAAAGGTCTCACTTTGACTCTCCTCAGTTTTTATGTATAAGCCATAAAAGTGGTGGGAAGTCTAAAATGAAAAAGTTTCTCTAATAAAGAGGACCCAGAAAGTTAGCATATCAGTCTCTACAGTAGCTGTTAATTGATGAACTACTTAAGGAAAGAGTTTTATTTTTATCTCCTAGTTACAGTGCCTGTCACAAAATAAGTGACATTAAGTAATCATTAAATTGTCATACCAGGGCTGGGATTGTAGCTCAGCGGTGGAGCGCTTGCCTTGCATGCGTGAGGCCCTGGGTTCGATCCTCAGCACCACGTACAAAGCAATAAAATAAAGACATTGTGTCCATCTACAACAACAACAACAAAATATTTAAAAACAATAAATAAATAAATTGTCATACCAGTGTCTGATTCATAATAGGTCTGTGACAAATGAATGAATGACTAGGTAAATATGAATAGGTGTTATGAGGCCCCGGTCACATCTGAAGCAGGGTGAGAGATGGTGAAGCATTTTTGATGATGGTATCAATAATGTTATCAGTTGACTTGTACGGTATAGATCAGGGCCCTTTTGATCTGGATTGCCCAGATCCCTGGGTTACCTCTCCTGGCATTAGACAGTTTGCTCATTTTCCTGTTTCCCCCTTCATCCAAGAAAGGTAAACACTTCATTTTTCCCAACCCTTATTGTGGCTCTGTGCTATAAAATTCTCCCGGTGCATAGATAATTGGAAATACTGACTTGAAGGAGAGTCATTTTAATTGATTGAATCAAGGACCCTCAAAATCTCCCTTTCCTTTTTCTGTCTTGTACATGTTTCTGTTAAAGATAAGGCATGGCGGCTGAGGCTGGGGCTCAGTGGTAGAGCGCTTGCCTAGCATGTGTGAGACACTGGGTTTGATTCTCAGCACCACTATAAACAAATAAACGAAATAAAGGTCCATCAACAACTAAAAAAAATTTTAAAAAAAGACAAGGCATGATATTACAGATGGCAAACATGCGGGTTCCTGTTGGTGTGTTCTAAAGCCCCAGATATTACTGACTGCAAGCCATGGGCCTGACTTTCATTTAATAACAAATTCTACCATCCCACATTATTATTAAGAACTGCATAGTTCTTGAAAGTCAGAAGAAGGTTAAGCAAATAGAGTTGATGAGAAAACTTGAAAGCACTCTCCTCCCAGGCATATATACATAAGTGATTCTTTCTGGTTGTTCTCAATGACTTGCCTGTAGAGTAAGTCATTAGCTGAAGAGAAAAGCACCTTTGAGCAGCCCAAGTAGACTAGGCTAGTGGAGGTTAATTGAAAAAAATGTACTTAGAATATTTTAAAAATCTATCATATCTTCAAGTTACCTTGGATAGAGTCTGGATAAAATCTTTGGTGATTTCTTTTAGTTTAACTATGCTTTGTAACCACAACTGTAAACATATATTGAAATTACAATGTTCATTCCTTTTCATCCTATAGAATGTTTTAGTGTTTTCTATCTTTTGACATAAAGTAGAAACAGAGATGAAGGCGTAATGAAAAGTTGATGGCCCACAGAGTTCTTGTTGTATGTAACTCTTCATTACATAAAGCAAGTTTGATCACAATGCCTAATGAAATTGATGGTTGCTTTAGCCAGCTTCTTCATGGCTGTGACCAAATGACCTGACAAGAACAACATAGTGGAGAGGAAGTTTATGTGGGGCTCACACTTTCAGATAACCAACTCCATTGATCTGGATTAGAGGTGAGGAAAACATCATGATAGAAAGGTGAGGTAGAGGGAATGAGCTCAGGACACAGCACCAGGAAATAGACTTCTCTCACCAAAGATAAATATGTACTCTGAAGGCATGCCCCAATAACCTACCTCTGCTCGTCATACCTTACCAGCCTACAGTTACCACCCAGTTAATTCCTATCAGGGGATCAATGCACTGATTAGGTTAAAACTCTCATAACCCAATCATTTCACCTCTAAATTTTCTTGCATTGTCTGACACATAAACTTTTGTGGGACAACTCCTATCTAAATCGTAACATTCTACCCTGGCTCCCCAAAACAAATTACCATCTCACAATACAAAATCCATTTAGTCCATTTCCAAGTGTCCCTGGAGCATTAAGAGTATTGTCAAAAGTCCAAGTCCCAAATACCCTCTGAGACTCAAGGCCAACTCTCAGTGTGAGCTCCTATAAAAATCAAAAGCAAGTTACATCTGATATATAAAGGCACAGAGTCAATACTTCCACGTGAAGAAATATGGGAACAGAAAGAAGGGACAGGACTGAAGAAAGACTGAAATCCAGCTAAGGAAATGAATCCTCTAGCTCCATGTCCAGCATCTGGGGCACATGGCATTGTTTTGTTCTCTCCAAAGGGCTTGGATAGCTCCACCCCCACGGTGTGGTAGAGATTCTCTCAGAGCACAGAAAAAATAACACGATGCTATCACAACTGTTATACCATTGCTGCTACTCTGTAGTATAGAAATAGAATGCCTAAATAGCATGGGAAACGTGGATGTTTCTTTCTCCTTTTATTTTTAATCTCTGTTAACAGCTCCTGCTCACTATAATCTTACTTGCTCAACTGCTGTGGTGAGAACTTGAGCCCTCTAGGGAAGGGATAGAGATCTGGCCTGCTTGAGTGGGAAAGTTTTAAAAACTCAGAAGTCTGTACTGAATTTGGAACAGTCTCCTCTGGGCTGGGTGGCATAATAAACTTGAGTTCTCCCATTCTATGAGTGATGCTTGGGGCTTCTCCACCAGTCTGTTTGCTGCAAAAATGGCATTGCTGATTGTAGTTCACATGGCTTTTCTGTTGGCTTATCTCTGATCAGTTAGTGCAGCTTTCCTTGGCTGACATTTCATGGCCCTGGTGTTTCTTAATCTTGGGGGTCTCCACTACAGCTTCAACTTCCTTCTCATTTCTCCATGCATTGCCCTCTAGAGCAGCCCCGAGGGACTCCAACTCTGCTGCACTTTGCCTTGCCTCCCAGACCTACCTTTGAAATCTCGGTGGAAGCATCCATGATCCCCTAACTCCATCATCCTGCAATCCTGCAGAAGCAGAACCATGTGGTTGCTTCCAGGATCTGTTGTCATCTTGAGTGGTGGCTCAGCCTCCAGGGGCCCTATCTGTAGCAGCCTCTGAGTGTCTGCATGGCTGATCATGGTGAAACAACTTCCCAGGTTTTGTTGTGCAAGTAGGGTGCCCCACTGGTCTCTTCTCAAAAGAATTTTTACTTTTACACCATTGAGCCTGAGATGGGTGTGGTTTTTGCCAATTCTTGAGATGCCCTTAAGCCATCTTTCCTATGTTTCTGGGTAAAATCTTTAGCATTTCTTTAGTGGCTGCAACCTCTTTAACAACCACATCTTTCTTAGTCCATTTTTACTGGAAGTTTTCTGGCTAAATTGCATCTTTCAAGTCTTTCTGCTTTGATTTCTCCTCTTGATTATCACAATAAATATGGCACCAGCAATATCCATGCCATTGCCTAAATGCTATGCTGCTTAGACATTTTTTCTGCCAGATTATGAAGTCCTTCATCTTTACATTTAACCCCCTAGCCCAAAGTCTCAGGACATGGGCAAAATATAGACAACCTCTTAGCCAGAACATACCATGAAAGTCCTCTACTCCAATTTCCAATAGAGTCTTCCTTTTCCTTTGAGACTACATGAGCCCTATCTCTACTGTTTACAGTTTCCTCAACATATTTATTTTTAAATTTTTTTTAGTTGTTGATGGATCTTTATTTTATTCATTTATTATTTATATGTGGTGCTGAGGATCAAACCCAGTGCCTCACGCATGCTAGGCAAGTGCTCTACCACTGAGCTACAGCCCCAGCCCCTACTTATTTATTTTTATGTGGTGCTGAGGATCGAACCTGGTACCTTACGCATGCTAGGCAAGCACTCTACCACTGAGCCACAATGCCAACCACCCCCCCCCACTCAATTTAACTAAGAATGAGGTCCTTCAGCATAGAAAGGGAAAGTGAAACACTACATTATTTAACAACCTTAACTCTTGGCAGATCAAGCATACCAGAGTTTAGAAAAATGTTCTTGAGTTCTTTACTCCATGCCTGAGTCTCATTCTTGAATCTATTCTTTTTTTTAAAAAATTTTTTAGTTGTAGATTGACATAATACCTTTAGTTTATTTATTTTTATATGGTGCTGAGGATCGAACCCAATGACTTACATGTACTAGGCAAACACTCCACCACTGAGCCACAATCTAAGCCCTTTGAATCTATTCTTGATCCATGGTGAGAAGAAGGATTCATGAGTGGTTCTTGTTCAATCCAATTTAACCCAGGCTCCCCCATGGTCCCAAATCCTGTGTCCTCAGGCTGCTGGGTCATCTCCTATGTTTCCTTCTCTTGCAGTACATTGGGACAACCACCTCTCATTTTTAGACCCATACTTCCTCATTCATACAGTGATTGAGGTCTTGAGATCTTTTGGGTTGAGCTATAAGACAAGGAGCTCCTTGACATTGCCAACATGAGCCTCCTTTTCTCATAATTCCAATAGAAATATGCTCAAAAAGTCTTTGATTCTCCCACCATCTTGAGCTGAATTGTCAAAAGTTCTTTATATTATTCTAGTTTTATTACATGTCATGACTCAAGGCAAGAACAGAGGAAGGGAGAACAGAAGTATGAGTGATTAGTGGAACGGAACTTGAAGAGAAAGAGACTTTGTAAACAGAGAACCATGACCTTCAGCCTATGGATGCTGCCAGTCCATGGCAACCCCATAGGGAGGGAGCTGGGGGATTAATATTCTTACTGTATTCTTTTTCCTCTATACATTATTCTTTAGAGGCTCTCCCTTAGCTGTATTCAACTAGAAGGCAGAGAAAAGGGTGAACCATTTATTTAGTCCATTTGTATCAGCCTCTCAGAGTATAGTAGCTTATAAATGAACTGAGGGTAACTGGCTTAAATAGCATGGAACTGGGAAGAGCCAAGACTCCAGCAGGACTCACTGAATATTGTCCTACAGTTCTATAGAAGTAGGGGTTCTGAGATTGAGGGAGCATGGGTGTAGTGGATAATATGTTCTGAGGAATCCAAAACCCTTAATCCAGAGTACTAGGTCCAAGGGCACAAATGGCATCATAGATAATGACCCTGGGGCACCATGGATTACCCTGATAACTACTTTGACTCCAGAGGATAGATTTATGGGCACTTCAGGGGAGAGCTCTCTCCTCATTTAAAACTATGGCATTCAGATCCCCTGAGAACTCTGTGGGCATGTGTACATTTGTGTGTATGTGTGGCATGTGCACACATAACCATCAGGAAGCAGAGGGGTGACTGTACAAGACACCTTCTGGGATTAAAGTCTTACTCATAAGCATTCCTTATATTCTGGGAACAGCCCTTGATATACAGAAGTTGGTTTCTTGGTCATACATATGTACTAAATAATAATGCCCCTTTGGCTATGGCTAAGTGATTCAGGAATGGTTACTTGACCTTTTTTCAGGCCAATTTGAATCCTTCCTTAGTATTTTTCTAACTGAAAATACACAAATTTCTTTCCAGTCTGGGTGAAGAGGGCATTGCTAATGGGATATTCAGCTATAGTTGGTTCCCTATTTCCTGCCATGTGGAGGAAGCCATTTGCTTTGAGAGGAAAAATATCAACCCACAATAAGCAGAGACAAGACAAAGAGAGCCAATTTCAATTGCTCTTGAAGTCCAGCCACACCTGTAAACTTGACATTTGAATACTCAGTTCTTTAATATGTAAGTTACCCCAGTATTCTTTCAGTCAATATCCTTTTTGGTGAAAGCTTGCTTGAGTTTCATTTATAACAGAGTCCACACTAATTCTGTCACACATAGTACAGCTCACCACATGGACCAGGTGATAGGATATCGAAAGCTAGAGAGAGACTAATGGATGGAGGTTAAGAAGAGAAGCTTGAATAAAGCTTTGACATAGAAGGTTGAGGAAGATTATTTGGTTGCAGAGTATTTAAGGCAGGGAAAATAACATGTACAGAAGGATAATGGTTTTAATTTCAAAAATATATTTTACAGACAAGGATGAGTTGGAGTCAAAATGTGTGTAGCGGAAGACAAAGTTGGAAAGGAGTTTCACTGTCAATGACTGAATTCCAGGGTAAGCAGTTCATGATTTATTGTAATAGACATTGAAAGTTTTGAACACACTCTGGGGGCATACCATAAAAGGGCACCGAGCAATCGGCCCGGGAAAAAGCATCCCACCCCGAGAGAGCCACGTCACCTTGCGCCTATTGGCTGACCTCTATTTCCGTGTTTGTGGACAATACATGATCCCCAACCTAAACACTTCTATACTGCTATGCGTGGACAACCCGCTTCCACATTAGTGGCTTGAAAACGAAACGCTATTGGATCCCTGCCCCTATATAAGCTTGTAACTCCCTCTAAATAAACAGTTCCTGCTTGAGACAGAACTCTCTGGCTGGTGGTGGTTTCCCGGCTGGATGACTTTACCTTTCTCGGCTCATCCTTGTTGGGGATGCCTGGTCGGAGGAGCCGACCTCTGGCGCAAAACCCCGACAGACACAATATTGCTAAAGTTGTATTTTAGGAATAATGACTGGGTACTATGCAGTATAAATTGAAGAGAGTAAATGGTGTTAAATACTCAAGTTGGTAGGAAATTGCAATCTTTCCTGTGAGAGGGACCATGGCCTTGATTTGATAGAAGTAGAAAAAGAAAGAAAGGCATGTCTAATTCCTGTATCCATTGCATTACTTAGAGTAACTTACACCTTACATTTGTACTTATTTATAAATTCTAGTAAATAAGTCAGGAATTCAAGTAATATGCCAACTTATCAGTATGTTCTGATATTTCAGTATCTTATGTTATAATTTTAAAATAGCTCCCTAAAATTATATTGTTGAATTATTGAGGATGTTTGCTCCTTGATATTTTAGTTGACAGTAGATTTAAAAACAACTTCAGTTAAATTAATTAGAAAGAAATATAGATATAATAATTTAAGATGGCAGATGAAAGGAAGGCTGCCTTCCTAGTTGCTCCATGGCTCAGGATTCAATCAGCAGGACTACTGCTTCTCAGAGAGGTGGGTGAAAGAGGCATTTCACTAAAATTCAATATTGGACAGAGTGTCTTAGAGATTCAGAAATTTGGGTACATTAAATGAAGGGGAAAGTGTACATTGGAGGTTAGCTGTTTGCTGCAGTGGCAGCAGTAGGTGACATTGCTTCAACACAGAGGAGGGAGATACCAAGAAACACAGACTGGGTATGGAAAAACCTGAGATTAGGAAAGCAGGCTGAATCCAGCTGATCCAGAGGCTGTACTGTGCACTGATGTTTGAGTAGTGCTCTGTTTCTAAACTGGCTTCAGGGAGCTGAGGTGAGAGTCATATTGAGGGTGGGAGCTATCCTGAGGGGGCCACACTGCAGCTGCTGCTGTGGAGTTGGGAGATCATAGCAAATGTTGCCACACTGTGCTGGGAAGTGCTTACTATGTGACCTAGGGTGTACTTAGCAGAATGTGAGTGAAACGGGCAGAGAGAAGATTATACCCAGAAAGATTCAAGTTGAAAAAGTGAAGGGGAGCCCAAGTTGCTTCTCCTTTGAGTCTAGTGGCTCATGTAACCAGCTGAAGCTGGTTGGGAATCTGAACAGAGGTGCTTGAATACACTTAGAGACTAATCTTGGGAAGACTGTGCTCATGCGCAGCAGAATGTGTGGAGAATTGGTTCCCCTAACCCACAAGTAGAGTTCTTGGGAGCTACTGAGATCCAAACCCCAGGTAGAGATCAGCAGCTGCCAGACCCTAGAGGTATGTTGGTCTAATCTCTCCAGAGCAGATGCCACCCAACAAAGCCCCTGAGGCATGATTAGATCTAAGCCGCAGCCACTGGATCTCCTCTCCCAGAACTCTGCAGCAGTCTCATTCTGGGAGTGTATTGATGTGGTTGGTGTAGATTAAACTCCAACTGACAGTACTTCCATCCTACCTACCTCATATTGATGAGAAAGGAAGCCGGAATCCGAAATTTATTTCAACCAGCTTTAGTCTTAGGCCACTCCACCTGGCAGCTCAGTGAGCAACACAAAAAGAGGAAGGAGTTCATAGCCCACAACCCTCCCTTTCTCTCTCTCTCTCTCTCTGTCCCTCTCTCAGTGCATAGCCCAAGAAGAAATGGAAAGAAAGACAATTGACATAGACAATAACCATCCATTCTCATCAACTATTTTTTTAAAAAATGTATTGGTTCTTTTTAGTTATACTTCATAGTAGAATCCATTTTGATATAATTATAGAAGCATGAACCATATCTTATTCTAGTTAGGATCCCATTCTTATGGACCACCTCAGTGGAAACAATTCATTTTTATAAAGAATCATTTTTTTACCATCTTTTAGAACTTGGTTTATGTGGTTCCTACCCCCACTATTTATGCTGCTACAATTATTACTACTGTGGATGACAGTTGACACCTGTTGGTGGCTTTAATGCTGATTTAGTTAAGAGTGATTTATTGTTTTTGTTGTTGGCATTTGTGTGTGTGTGTGGTAATCAACATTTAAAATGTCATAGGAGGGGGCTGGGGTTGTGGTTCAGTGGTAAAGCACTTGCCTCACATGCGTGAGGCACTGGGTTCAATTCTTAACACCACATATAAATAAATGAATAAAATAAAGGTCCATCAACATCTAAAAATATATATTAAAAAATGTCATAGGAGGAACAAGGTATTTATTTTAATGCTACACATGGTTTGCATTGATTGTTTCTATTGTTTGTTTCCCCCTATCCTGTGAGATGATGGGAACCTACAGGAACACTACAAGGTCATTGGTAGAGACTCTGTTGTTGAACTAAACTCAGCCAAAAGACAGTGAACCTTGCTGCATACACAAATTCATAATACTCAAACTTCAGCTATACTTTAATACAAAGAATAGAAGAGATAAAACCCCAAACTAATAACCAGGTGCCAAGTATAAATGGTTAAGGATGAGCCCTTAGGTCCTACTCATGGATATCCACTGCTGCAGAAAAAGCAGAATTAACACAAAGGCTGTGGATATACCATACCTATGGGGGGTGGTCAATCTAAAATGCTCTAGAACACTTTGGCAAGTGAAGATTGTGCCATATAAAGGTCTACACATGAGTGGAAGAGAAATCCCTCCAAACAGGAAAACAAGAAATGTGAAACAAACAAACAAGGTACATGACACAAAATTTATAATTCATCAGCTAGTATTCCCAAAGATATTGAAGTGGATAAAATATCAGATAAAAAATTCAAAAGAAGGATAATAAAAATGATCAATGAATTCCAAGAGAACACAACTGGATGAGTTGTAAAACAAGGAAAACAACTGGATGAGTTAAGGAGGTCAGTAAAGGATATGAATGAGAAACTCAACAAAAAATAGAGATATTGAAAAGAACCAAACAGAAATCTTGGAAATAAAAGACACAAGAAAATGTTCAGTTGAAAGTCCCTCTAATAGAGTAGGCCATGCTGAACACAGAATCTCAGAGCTGGAAGAAAAAGAGGCTAGCCTTG
>PVHX01011135.1:0-65956 GCA_004024805.1 Geosciurus inauris | reverse complement strand
ACCAAAAAAAAAAAAAAAAGAATGAAGGACTGATGAAGGATGGATGTCATCGGGGGAAAGAGAAGGCTGAGGAGGCTGAGGAGCAGGCTGGGGCCAATCACCAGCAGGATAACAGGGCCTGCTGAAGTCCCCCGGGGTCAAAGTCTGCCCTTTCAGTGAGGCGCCTTCCTGCCCCTGGTCTGGTGGCTTTCTCTCACTGTCCAGGGAACGTGTAACCAGGGCCACTTTATGCTTTGAATACAGCCCTTTACTGCTCTGCCACTGCCACTCATTTTTACAAAGGTCATGTTCCTTTGTCCTCCTCTCTCCCTGCTGTTCCCCAGTCTCGCCCCGTCCCTGCACTCAGGGAAACAGAGCCACCATTCTTCCCCGTCCTCGGCAGAGTCACCTGTCCTTGAGCACATCCACCCCAGGAACCAGATTTTGGGGATGGCACTAGAAGATCTCAAAAATGACCATTTCCCAAATTAACAATCCCAACTTCAACAGAGAACACGGAAGGCAGCCTTTGAATCACCTCTTTAATGCCCTCCCTCCCCCGGATGGGCAGAACCACAGCCTCTGGGACAGGGGTCCCCTGCTTCCCCTTTGCTAGGAAAGCAATAAACCTCTTCTCTGTCTCTAAACCGTGTCCCTGTTATTGGATTGGCATTGGGAACAAGGACTGAGCTTCTGGTAATAAACTATTCCTATTTCCCAAGCAGGACGCCAGGATTTTGTGGTTTGCTGATGGGGAACCATCTTTAACAAAAGGTTTAATTTGAGAATCAAAGGCAGGTGCAAAAAGAACAGGAAAGACCCAGTGACCCCTTCAGAGCTCTGGTTTCTCGACAGCAACTTTTTTTTTTTTTGTACGAAGGGTTAAGACCCCTGAGCCACATCCCCAACCCTTTTTAGAGTTTTTAATTTTGAGACTCAAAATATTGCAAAAAAAAATCCCAAAACAACAAAAACAAAAACAAAATAACAAGAGCCAAACCCCACAGGCCTTCCTGGGCAGTGTGGTCCCTCAGGGCCAAGCCCGGCTGTGCTCACCCGACCTGCCAGCAAGGGTCATCTGTAGCCAGGCCCCTCACGCCTCCTTTAGCGGAAGAGCGATTTTAACAGTTACAAAGTGGAACAAAGTGCCAGCTTGCCAGATGTATTTGCTGTTTACCAACAAACAATGGCAGAAGCTGCTCCTCCGGACAGTGGGCAAGTGTGTGTCCAGAGTGTGCCTCCTGGCTCCAAAGAAAGGGGAATTGTCCTGGGGACAAGATAATAAGTGCTTTAGGAGCGGGGGAATGAAGTCACCAGAGGCCCCCCTCCTACCAGGGGAGAGACAGGAAATGCCATCTCGGGGACCCAGGGCACACTCTGCGCTCTCTCCTGTGAGAAGATGGCTTTCATTTCTCCCAAAACATTATCCAAGACTTAAAAAAAAAAATGCCTGATGGTATCTGGGGTGACAGCTACAGTCACTTCTTTTCATTTTAATTTTTGTCAGACTTCAGGCTCCACTGATAAAAATCACCTTTGGAGATTTGTTTTAAAAACTTCCCAGTGGCCAGGGGTAGCTGAGATAGGAAACAAAATGCAAAAATGAAGAAGATCACAGAGAATCTAAGATAAACAAGCAGGAGGGAAAGAAAAATGGCAAAGCTCTCGAGAGGATCTGAGGTTCTGCAGGAAATCACAGCCAGACGGAGCGACCCACAGAGCACCGAGTGTCCCCGCCCCACAGTGAGGGTGACACTGGCTCATCCTGTGTTTCCGTGGAGAGGGTTGAAAAAGCAAACCATAGCACAAACGTGAGAACAGCCATCGAACAAAATAAGTAGAAGGAAAAAAGAATCGGCATCTGAGGACAGCCCACCAGCTGGACTGTAACTAGCGCTCAGATTCCACGGATGGAAAGAAGAACACAAAGAATTTAAAAGGGCAAAGAAAGAGGGAGTTTCTAGAAAACAGTCCGTGACAAATAGGTTCACTTCCTCCAAACTCACAGTGGGTCCTAATACCGGTGGCTCTCCAGCCAGACTGGGGATTGCCAGTACTCAGATAGCTTTAAATCTAGGTGGTGCAGGAGGTGTCTATGTGGACACCGCATAGGACAATGCCCCATGGTGAGACACCTCAGTCCTGTTCCCATGAGCTATCCACACATGGCTTAAATCCAACTGGCTGGGCACACTTATAATCCCAGAGACTCAGGAGGCTGAGGCAGGAGGATCACAAGTTTGAGGCCAGCCTCAGTAATTTAGCAAGATCCTGTCTCAAATTAAAAATTAAAAAGGAGCCGAGCACGGCTGGGGCTGTAGTTCAGTGGTAGAGTGCTTGCCTCGCATGCATGAGTCACTGGGTTCGATCCTCAGCACCACAAAAAAATAATAAATAAAATAAAGATTAAAAAAAAACTTAAGCCGGGCGCGGTGGCTCACGCTTGTAATCCCAGCACTTAGGGAGGCTGAGACAGGAGAATCGCAAGTTCAAAGCCAGCCTCAGCAACGGTGAGGCGCTAAGCAGCTCAGTGAGACCCTGTCTCCACATAAAAACACAAAATAGGGCTGGGGATGTGGCTCAGTGGTCGAGTGCCCCTGAGTTCAATCCCTGGCATCAAAAAATAAAATAAAATAAAATAACAAGGGCTGAAGATGGAGCTCAATGGTAGAGCAGCCCTGGGTTCAATCCCCAGGATTAAAAAAAAAAAGTCAACATGAAGCCTCCAATTAGGTCCCTCACCCAGCACCTCCCCAGGATATAAAGCTACCACTTCCAAACCAAAACATGGAGAACCTGCACCGAGGCTCAGATGGAGTGCCAGGGTGCTGGGTGAAGCCTTCAGGACGGCAGCCCTCCCTGGGCTAAGGCTCCTGAAGTCCAGCTCCATCCCTTGCCCACCACACAGGAACTGAAGCCCAGCGTGCCCTGTGCTGCTCCAGGAGGAGGAAGGCGGTGTGAGTACTGCCAAGTCCCTGTCCCTGCAAAGTGGCAGATCCTCAGGGAGAAACAGCAAGAGTGTACCTCGGGGGGCAGGTGTGGTGAGGGAGCTACTTGTCTGTGTTTATTTATTGCAGTACTAGGAACTGAACCCAGGGGCGCTTAACCACTGAGCCACATCCCTGGCCCTTTTTGTTTTTTCATTTTGAGAAAAGGTCTCGCAAAGTTCCTTAGGGCCTCGCTAAGTGGCTGAGGCTGGCCTCGCAACTAGTGATCCTCTTGCCTCAGCCTCCCAAATCGCTGGGATTATTTGGCAAGTGCTATAATTTCTGATTTTAAAGAATGAACAGAATTCAAAATACAGATACACACAAAAAAGGCAAACAATTAACAGTATGTAAATAAGATAAGGCAACTCGGTCATAACATGGCAAAGAAACAGAGTCCTCAGGTGGGTAACCACGTGCAGCTGAGGACCCCTGCCCCACGTGGGAGCCCCAGGCTGCTTCTTTAACCTCCCCATCCCTTCTTTCACTCCACAGAGTAAGGCTGGGCACTGGTGCACACACAAGACCCGCCCTCCTGGAGCTCCTAGTCCAGGGTAAGGGGAGGGCAAAGCAGGAAGCAGGCAACACAAACTGTCAGTGGTGCCGCAGAGCTTGCTCAGCAGCAGGGTCCCCAGTACCAAAGCTGCGGGGAAGGTCATGAAAAGGGGGTAGGAAGGGGGAGGGCAGAGGAATTGTATAATTTCAAGTAAGGTGGGCAGGAAAGACCTTGATGAGAAGGTGACATTCCTGAGAAAGAAGCCAGGAGCGAGCTCTGAAAATATCTGGGGAAAGGCTTTCCAAGGACCAAAAGGCCAGTGCAAAGGCCCTGGGGCAGGAGCTCAAGGCCTGCTGCAGTAGCTGCCAGGAGGCATGCAGTCAGACTAGGGGAATTCAGGGAGGGAGAGGTGGGTTTCCCACCTCTTGACTCACTCCAGAAACGACCTAGTATTTCCTCCTGAGCTAAGAGCCTGGGTTTTGTTTAGGGAGTTGGCTAAAACGCTGAGCTACATGGGTGGAGGAAGGCCAGTCCAGAGAGGTGGCATTGATCGCAGTAACAAACAGGAAGAAGACAGAAACTTTCCAAGGTCAGGGGAAGTTCAGGGAGCAGGGAAGCAGTCGATACTGTGTTCAGATTTATTGTATTTATTTTATCATTATGTTTGGTCTTTGTGCCTCCCTCTGAACCATGATGTTCCCAAGCTTTCTTTGCCTCATAAAATAAAACAGCTTCTATAGTGATGGCCTGGAAAGGTGGTCACATCTAGGGCTTCACTGCAGGGGTTCTCTGCCTTGGCATGTGGAGGTGTGGGGCCAGGAGGTTCCATGGTGAGGCACTGTCCTGTGCATCAGGACGGCCAGCAGCATCCCCGGCCTCTGCTCCTCAGGTTGCAGCAGACATACCCCCAGCAACTATCTCTCAGTCAATCAAATACATCTCCAGATGGCAGCACATGCTGCTGCCCTTGAGAATCGCTGCTCCAACAGGAACAGTAAGAATTCTTCATTGGCCCTTTTTTTTAAAACAACAGGTTAATTTTAAAGGATGTATCTCTTCCTAAGCCTAACCAAAGTCACGTGCCGCGTGTTTATAATTTACAAAGAACTAAACTCAGATGTCCCAGGACCTTTGCACTGGCTGTTCCCTATGGAAAGCTGGTTCCAGGCAATTCCTACTTGCCCTTCGTGTCTCCTTAAGGCCTTGGTTGTCAGCTGTCCCAGACCCCCAGGCGTGAGCACTGCAGAGATTCCCACTCTATGCTGCCTCTGCACCCTTCCGCTCACTTTCTGGCAACTATCATAACTACAATTAAACAATATTTCTGTCATTACTATTTAGTGAATCCTCCATTTCAGCAGGAACCAGCTTTGCTTTGTTGGTTCATGGGTCTCCAAAGCACTAAAAGAACTACTGTAGACTCAGATTTATGTTAAAAAGTATATAACTGGCCCACTTTGGGGCTTTATTACTAATGAGAAGTTATTTCACACTTTATAAGTACTTAAAGCACAATACTAAGGGCCATGGCATAAAAATGACTCTCGGGGCAGCGGTGTGGCTCTTTGTTGGGTGCTGGCCTGCATGCCTGAGGCCTGGCTTCTGTCCTCAGCACCACACAAAAAAAGAAACTCTGAAGGCAAAAGCTTGATTGTGTGTGTCCTTCGAGTGCACATCTCCCCTCTGGTTAACAATAAAATCTACAAGAAGACTGTGACAGTGGCAAGAGGAACAATGGCAATACCTGAGGGGAAAGCGGAATGGAAGCGGAGCAGAGGACATCCTTCTGCGTTTTGACCTCCTTAGAAGCATTTTTTAAATTTTGGGGGGGTTCTGCAGATTGAACCCAGGGGCACTTAACCACTGAGCCACATCTCCAGCCCTTTTAATATTTTATTTAGAGACAGGGTCTCACCAAATTGTGGAGGTCTTTACTAACTTGCTGAGGCTGGCTTTAAACTTGTGATCCTCCTGCCTCAGCCTCCCAAGCTGCTGGGATTATGGACATGCACCACGGTGCCCGGCCTTATAAGCATTTTTGTTGCTTGTTTGTTTTTTCTTTTTAAGTCCTTGTTTTAATGTTGTTTATTCCATGTAGAGTATATACTATATTACATGGCTTCCCCTCTTAATGTCTGGTATATTCAAATATATTTAAATTCCTCAAAGTGACTCATACTCTTGGGCCTGCAGGTGAGTTTCACAGCATCTGAGGGGTCCTCAAAATCGCACATGGGAGACCTAGAGACACATTTTGGGAACAGGGTCTGTACTGTTCATACAATTCTCAAAGGAGGCAGTCTCAAACTGACCCTCTCAGGTTTCTATTTGATTTTAAATCCTCCAGGGACAATCCCACTGTCTCCGGTCCATCTTTCGGGGAGAGATGAATGAAAGGTGCCTTACCGATTTCCTCTCCTGCTTCAGCTCCTGCACGTAGCGCGCCAGGTCCACAGTGATCTGGGACGTCATGTTCTCCGAGATCACCTCGTGCTGTCCTGCGTAGTCATTCATCTCGTTCAGGGTGGAAAGGAAAGCTTTGCATGATGTGTACCTACGGGACAGAGCACCCGCTCCCTCAGACAAGGCCACACGGTCCCACGCTGCTTTACGCAGAGGAGATGTTAATTGAAGTCAAGTTAATTCACGTCAACCTCCCGGAGGATCCTGATGATTTATTACACATCAACCATTCTCATCAAGGCAGCTCAGAATTAATTACCACCCAAAACACTTTGTTCTGTGAGGCTGAGCTGCCCTATGCAATACCAGAGCTGGCTTTGTTAATATTTAGTTTAGAAACAATCCCCAAAATACATGCACATACTATCTGTACTAATATGACAGATACTTGGATCAAAATCAGAGGTAAAACTCTCGGTGGGCCCGAGTTAAGACAGCTTAGTTGAGCTAGGCGCGGTGGTGCACACCTACAATCCCACAACTCCAGAGGCTGAGGCTGAGGATCACAAGTTCAAGGCCAGCCTCAGCAACCAAGTCAGGCCCTGCAAGGCTTTGCCTCAAAATAAAAAATGCTGAGGATGTAGCTCAGTTATTAAGCACTCTGGGGGCGGGGGGAGAGCTTCATTTGACTGAAAGGGACGGGCTTCTTGGATGCATGACCAGTATGGTAGGAACTCCTGATATTACCCAAACCCAAACTCTAGGATGTATATAGCCCATAATTCCTGCATGTGCTTAGATTATACACTAAAACTTTTCCTAATTGCTTGAATTGAAACAATCTGGACAATCTAGGTCTTGTGGCTCCGTATCAGAAAAAGTTAATTAGATAATGTTTTTATTGTTCTTCTCTCCAATTTAAAAACAGACACAAACAAGAAAGTGCAGTCAGCTTAGTTTTATGGACACGTGTCTCTTCTGTCCCTCATAATCACCCGGATGGTGTCTAAATGTTGCCAACAATTATCAGTGGACATACTTGTATTCTTCCTCCTCCTTTGAGTTCTTCTTAGGTTGGTATTTCTTGGAAAGATTCCTAAAATAAAAATGCAGACACATCATCTTATTGAGAAAGGTCATCGAGAAATCAGGAATGAACCATGAAAACGTGTGCTTTTCTTTACAAATCTAAAAACAAGTCACGGAATGTCCACAGATGACATCCGTCATGTCCCCCATTCTTTCAACATATGCAACAGGCTGCCACTCAAGACTCACGCAGAGGATAAGCAGGAAGTTACCAGTGACCACCCACCTGGACGGTGCCACCTGCCTGTTTTACCTGAGAGCACGGACCTTGCACGGAGGTGCAGGAGTCTGTATTTGCAGCACCGAGCTAAGGGCTGTTTTTCTTACCAGGCCACCATTTCCTCGTGGTCACCCCAGGTCCAAACCATGTCCACATGTTTAAATTAAAAACCAAAGTGCCAAGGGCATGTTTCCCAGTCGTGTGGCTGCCCCACCAAAGGGCTGAATAAAAGCCCCTGTGACTAAGTCTTCCTCGAGGAAGGAGGGACAACATTTGGGGTGTTCATGCGAAGGCATTAAACTAGAGAGCTTTCCAGCTGCCTCCAGGTGTGCACTGAACACACTCAGATTAGCCAAGCCCCCCAGTTTGCCCTCCCAGTCCCAGGTCCTGGTAAAAAGCCCAAAGGCTTCTGTCCACATTCAGCAGCCTCAGTAAAACACACACTTAGAGGTGTACAGAGCAGAAAGCCTTCCCTCTGGTTCTGGAGGCTGTTCCTCCTGGGTCCTGGCACTGAGCTCCGGGAGGAGGAGCCAGGGCCACAGAAGGCCAACTCAGGCTCACGGCAGGTAACTATGATTTCACACTTTTATTTTCCCATTTCCCCCAAATCTACAGATTTGTCTAAAAATATATGATAACAAATCTACCATTTTGATCCCAGTACATTTTATATATGAAGTCAACTGAGTATGTAAAATTGCAATATGGAAATTTTTTTCTTCTTTTTTTGACAATGGGAATTGAACCTAGGGGTCACTCTATCACTGAGCTACATTTCCAGCCCTTTTTATTTTGAGAAAGGGTTCACTAAGTTGCCCCAGCTGGCTGCAAACTTGTGATCCTCCTGCCTCAGCCTCCAGAGTCACTAGGATTATAAGTGTGCACCACCACACCCAGGCTATATTTTCTTATTTATTTATTTATTTATTTATTTATTTATACATACATACATACGTACATACATACTGGGATTGAACTCAGGGGTGCTTTAACTCTGATGTACACTCCTAGCCCTTTATTTATTTACTTATGGCATCAGGGATTGAACTCAGGAGCACTCGACCACTGAGCCACATCCCCAGCCCTGTTTTGTGTTTTATATAGAGACAGGGTCTCACTGAGTTGCTTAGAGCCTCGCCATTGCTGAGGCTGGCTTTGAACTCATGATTCTCCTGTCTCAGCCTCCCAAAGTGCTGGGATTACAAGCGAGCCACCGCACCCGGCTCCTTTTTTATTCTGAGACAGTCTTGCCAAGGCTGACCTTGAACGTGCAAGCCTCCTGCCTGAGCCTCTGGAGTCCCTGGGATTACAGGTATGCACCACTGTGCCCAGGCTATATTTTCTTTTAAATGAACCATTCAGGTCCTGGTTTGTTATTTTATCAGAGCTCACTGTATACACATGGCAACCAGGTGGAAATCATTTTCTAAAGTATTTCATATATGTATACATAGAGAGAGATATACACACGTATATATGCATACATGGTATGTGTGTAGTATCAAATTTAAATATCTCTTAATAGTATAAAAGACATTAAAGTAAAGCTGTAGAATTTGCTTAACTTCAAATATGAACTCATAAGATTTATCAAAGAGGTTATTAAAGGGCTGGGGCTGTGGCTCAGTGGTAGAGCACTTGCCTTGCATGCGTGAGTCACTGGGTTCGATCCTCAGCACCACATACAAATAAATAAATAAAATAAAGATATTGCGTCCATCTACAACTAAAAAAAATTTTTTTTAAAGTTATTAAAAAAACTCGTTTGATGTTATTATTGTGTTTTGTTTTGTTTCATTTTTATTTCCAGAGTAGGGTGCAGTGGCACATGCCCGAAATCCCAGGGACTCAGGAGACTGAGGCAGGAGGATTGCAATGTCAAGGCCAGCCTCAGCGACTTAGCGAGTCCCTAAGCAACTTAGTGATACTCTGTCTCTAAATAAAAAATAAAAAGGGCTGGGGATGTGGCTCAGAGGTTAAGTGCCCTGGGTTCAATCCCCAGTATCAAAAAAAAGTTCTTTTCTTCCATATTGTAATCTTACACAGACTCGACTGACTCACTGCTAAAGACAGATAACATTTCCATGTTTTGCTTCCTCCACTAATGGACTCGTGTGGTTTGATCTGGTGAGTCCACTTGTCTTCCTTCCACACTTCAGTGCTGGGTTGTGCTCGAGCCCTCGGCCACAGCTTCTCCGCTGTTCCTTGGCGCCAGGAAGGACGTCCCCTGCCAGGGCCTGGTCTGAAAATGCCCGTCCTCGGTGGCTGGTGCATGTTTCCTCTCCTGACACTGCTGCTTCCTCGTCTTCTGCTGGGACAGCCTGTGGCTGGCCAGACCCTTGCCTTCACTGGCACTTTGGCTTTTGCAGAGTAGACATAGAGTCCTCTCGACGCACCCCACGGTGGATGGCTCCCCTCCCAGCTCTGCCATGGTGCCCACCATTCTGTTTTCCTCGAGCCCTGTCGGAGGCAGAGCCCATCCTACACTGGCTTTGGGGAACTTTCTTCTGTCACAGCTGACTGCCTTCCTACCTATTGTTGGTGGCACTTTGGTGGCAGACATGAGAGCTGTGAGTGACGCTTTCCTCACATGTCCCCTCCTCTGGGTCTCTTGTGTTCCTAATTTTGTCAGTTGTATTCACACCAAGGTCACCTTGAGCCTGTCCCTCATTTGACTTTGTGAGGCCTGCTTTATGCATGAGTTCTAAAGTGGGATGTTTGAGCCAGACGCGCCTGTAATCCCAGCACTTAGGGAGGCTGAGACAGGAGGATCGCGAGTTCAAAGCCAGCCTCAGCAATGGCGAGGCGCTAAGCAACTCAGTGAGACCCTGTCTCTACATAAAACACAGAATAGGGCTGGGGGTGTGGCTCAGTGGTCGAGTGCCCCTGAGTTCAGTCCCTGGTACCAAACAAACAAAGTGGGATGTTCGAGTCCTCGTCCCCTTTGAACCTCCCTTCTACTGCGTCTATTCTGTCCTGTGGTCCTGGGATCTTGCTCGAGGGTCTGTGCCTTGTCCCTTGCAGTGCTCACTCTCATGTGCTTTCTTCCTGCTGGCTTTCTGGCCCTGCTCCTCCTTGCGTCCTGTTCCTCTGTCTTCCGCGCCATGTCACCTTGCTGATGTCCAATCCGGGAAGAGCAGTGAAGTGCCTGAGTTCGGATTCTAGAGTCTCAACACCCGGGACTCAATCCTGGGTTCTTGCACTTCACAGCAGTAGGAACCAGGCAAAGGACTCCCTGCGCTTCACCTGCAAAACCTGCACAATACTCCCCACTTTCTGAGGTTGTTGAGGAATTCTAAGGAGACGGGGCTCCTGTAGGGGCTCATGTGTGCGTCATCGCGGCGCCTGGCCCGCTCGCCACCCCACTGCCCCTGCTGGCTGATGGTGCCGTGTGGATGCCCGGGCTCCCTCCCCGCCGCTCTGCCCCTGCTCTGTCCAGCGGCTCTTTCCCTAGGTTCCACCTGAAAGCTGGGCACAGGTGCTATGGGGAGGGGTGTGCAGAGGTCCTGGCTGTGCCTTGGCGCTCCACATCCCTTCTGGAACTTCCTCGGACGTCCTTTTGTGGTGACTCCATTAGGGAAAGGAGTTTCACGGGCGGGTGGACGTCCTAGTGAGGGCTGATTCCGGGGCCATCCAGCTTCAGACCTGGAGCGTGGAGGCGGCCAGGAGGCTGGACACGGATGTCTGCCTCTGGAGTCTTCCTGACACCATTTCCTGAGTGTGGCACCAGTTGGCTTCTGTCTGAACTCATTCAGGACTTGAGGACTCATTTCCCCTCCGGTGGCTGTGAGGGTAGGGTCGGCGGCCTTTCTAGCTGCCCCTGGCACCTCCTGTCTCTCTCTCTGTCAGCCTGCGTAAGCGAGGGGGCCAAGGATGTAGGTGATTTTCTTCATTTATTTTTTTTCTGCTGCTGAATATCTCCCTGGCTTTTCTTTTTCATCTTTTGTTTTGGGACAGCACTATGTTCTGATTGAATTTTCTTCTTTGCCATCTTTATCTGGAAATTTTGTGGTGAGCTTTTAAAAAATAAAATAAAATAAAAGGAAGAAAATAAAACTGAAACATTCCTGGGCCTCACCCAGGACTGTCTATTTCAGAGGGTCTGGAAGGGGCCCAAGGATCTCATTGTAAAAAGAACCCTGTGGTTTATAGAATCAACCAGGTCTAAATCCACTCCCTGGTGGAAGAACGTCTATTTTCCTCTTCCCTTTTAATTAGTCTATCTAGAGTAACTGAGTAGTGAAAACACTTCAGCCTTCTCAGACAGACCCCATAAATTTAAAGATGATTTGGGGGTTTATTTTTTATTTGCCCGCTTGTTTTTCAAATACTATAAATAAGATGGATTTTTTTGTTTTTGTTTTTGTAGTGGCCGTTGAGAGAAATATTCTTGGATCCAAAGTTCATTTCTAGATCTCTTTAGCTTTTAGGCTTCTGCTGGCATTTAGAGAGCATATTATTCATTCGTGCTTTTAAGAAGTGTTTGAATGCTACTTGTAATGTGAACACCATCAAAGCGATCCTCATTCATGAAAATGGGAGGTCTTAATGGAGCATCACCCTGTTTAGGACTCCACTAGAAGAAGGGGCTTTAAAGAGTGCACAGTGACACGTACCTGTAGTCCCAGCAACTCTGGAGGCTGAGGCAGGAGGATCACAAGTTTGAGGCCAACCTCAGCAACTTAAAAAGACATTATCTCAAAATAAAAAAATAAAAAAGAGGACTGGGGATGGAGCTCAGTACTAGAACACCCTTGAGGTAAGTCCCAGTAACACCAAAAAAAAAAAAGTTATATATAACTTTATATATAAAGGGAGAGAGAGAGAGAGGGAGATTGAGGCAGAGGCAGGAGGATCACTTGAGCCTTGGGCTTTGAGACGCGCCTGGGCAATGTAACAAGACACTCTCAAAAGGAAAACAAAATGAGGTTAAGACTCTGCCTCAAAATAAAATAAAAAAGGCTGGGGGTGCAGCTCCCGGGTACAGCATTCCAGGGTTCAATCCCCAGTATGGCAAAAAATATATATAAATAAGTAAGTTGAGCTTTCCCCCTCTGATGCAGAAAAAACAAACAAACATTTAATGATAGAAGCCCCTCCCAAAGGTCACGTTCATTTTTTGATATATTGATATTTCAAGCAAGTATTTGTCAAATGAACTCCAGCGGCACTGGCTTTTCCGTTCCTTAAACATGCTCCCACCTCAGGGCCTTGGCACCTGCCCCTTCATGCACCTGGCTTCCTTTAGAACCGAAGGGCTCTGAAGCAGTGGCTCCTCCACGTGCCACCCGCCCAGCACCCCCCATCACATCACAGGTTCTCCTGGAATGACAAATCTTTACATTTAATTCTTCCCCCACCCCCTGAGATTGAACCCAGGGGTGCTTAACCACGGAAGCCGCATCCCCAACTCTTTTAAAAAATGTTTTTATTTAGAACAGGGTCTTGCTAAGTTGTTTAGGGCCTCACTAAATCCCTGAGGCTGGCTTTGATCTCCCTGATCTCCTGCCCTAGCCTCCCGGGTCACTAGAATTACAGGCATGTACCACCACGCCCAGCTACATTTAATTCTTTGAAGATGACTCCCAGGCTCAGCACTTCCTGTTCCTGAGTGTCCCCAGGGACTGGAGCTGCCGGTGCCTCAGCAGTGGGGTCCACATTTTGTGGTCCAAGCCCCATTGGCTCTTGGGCCCAGCAGATAGGGAGCTCCCCCTGAAGCCTCTCCACCCTGGGCCCTGTGGATCCCCCTGGTAGAAACATGGACCTACTGTGCGCCAGGCACTGTTCCACATTGGGAGGGTGCACCAGTGAACACCGCTCAAAGAAGCCTGCTCTCCGGGCTTGCTGCGGGCGGAGGAAAGCAGCAGCCAGCAACACCAGATAGCACACTAGATACACGCAGGCGGGACGGGAGGAGTCGGTCGGCCCCTACAGATTTTAGGAGGTCTAGGTTCAAGAGGCCTCTGCACAACATGTGACCCCAGTTAGTGACAACAAAGGGTCTGCTTGAAAGTCGCTGAGAGTGGATTTTAAGTGTTCTCACCACACACACAAAAAAGTGAGCCTGATTTGACCTTTGACATTGTGTACAGACTCCAAAACTTCAAGGTGCACATCAGATGCCCGTGGGACTTCTGTCAATTTAAAAAAATAAAAATAGGGGGGCTGGGATTGTGGTTCAGTGGTAGAGAGCTTGCCTCGCATGCATGAGGCACTGGGTTCGATCCTCAGCACCACATAAAATAAATCAATAAAGATATTGTGTCCACCTACAACTAAAAAATATTTAAAAAAATAAATAAAAAAAATAAAAAATAAAAATAGGGGCTGGGATCGTGGCTCAGTGGTAGAGCGCTTGCTGTACATGCGTGGGGCACTGGGTTCGATCCTCAGCACCACATAAAAATAAATAAAGGTATTTGTGTCCATTCACAACTAAAAAAAATCTAATAAATAAATAAAAATAAAGAAAGAGCTGAGGCTCAGTGGTGGAGCTCTTGGCTAGCATATGTGAGGCACTGGGTTTGATCCTCAGCACCACATCCAAATAAATGAATGAAACAAAGGTATAAAAAAATAAAGAAAGATTTATAGAATGTTAGAAAGTAATCAGTGATATGGAAAAACTGAAGAGTAAAGCCGAGAGTGGGGGCTGCGGGATGAGGCTGGCCGAGGTGCGCAGTGAGGAGGTGCAGGAGTGGGTCACACGGGGCCTGGGGGAGAATGCTCAGGTGACATCTTTAGGAAGGGTCAGTGCAACAGCCCTGGGGAAAGAACGTGCCCTTGCGCACAGGGGTCAGGGAGGCCTGTGCACAGCTGCAGCAGAGCGACAGCCGGGGGCGGGAGGAGATGGGGCGGTGACCTGGGCCCCCACGCCGGCAGTGGAGGTGAGCAGCGCTCAGATCCACGTGGAGGGTGGGGTCGCCGGGCCTTCCCATGGCTTGGTGGGCAGTTGGGAAGATGGCTCTGGGGTTCTGCCAGGGCCAGGAAGGGCGCAGCCACCCTAAGGGACTGGAGGAAGCTGGAACTCGCTTTCTGACTCCCCTTAGCAGATATTTTTGGACATCCAAACAGAGGTTTTGAGCAGCCGCTCCTGGAGTTCAGGAGGGAGGTCTGGCTTGGAGACGCACACCGGTGAGTCCCTGCGGACAGGTGGCAGCCCAGGCCAGAGCTGTGATCACCGAGGAGCTGGGATGCTGAAAGGAGGGAGAGGACCCAGCAGGGGCCTGAGGAGCGGAGGGAGCACACTGCTGTCAGAGCAGCCCAAGGGCTGAGCATGGGGAGGACAAGCCTGGACAGACAGGACCGGGCTGGGCTGGGCTTTGAAGGCACTGGAGGGGGGCAACCGGCATGCCTGTTGCAAAGGGAAGCGAGGAAAGGGTGGCGGCAGGAGGGGTGGTGAGCTCAGGGATGCTTAGGTGACCTAGGAATGCACTGGAGAGGGAGATGAGGTGACAGGAGGGCGGGGAACCAGCTGAGCAGAGTTCTGGGCAAGACAGGCTGCGATGGGGGCAGGGAGGCCTGGGAAGGCAGGAGCGCTCCAGTGCGTCCAGGGGCTGTAGGATGCGGGCAGGGGCGGCCAGAGTCTGCCCACCTCTCCTGGTTGCCTCCATCATTTCTGTGAAGTAGGAGGCAGGCGGGGAGGTTGGGAAAGGAGGCTGCAGTGCGTGGGAGAGCTGGCACGTTGGGTGGGCCAAGGAGGGCAGCAGGGTCAGGGGCCACAGTGAGCGCCAGCACCCCGAGGATCCTGCAGGGCTGGGATCGGTCTTGAAGGCATCTGTTCTGTTATGCAGAAACTTTTTGACCAACTTCTTCCCCCAAAGCACAAATTTTGATGCCTGTCAGAGATGTGATGAAACTAATGTTGCTATTTGCTTCTTGGGACCAGTGGGCACAGGGGCCACAATCCCAGATTCAGGAGGCTCAAGCGGGAGGATCACAAGTTCAAAGCCAGCCTCAGCAACTTAGGGAGAACTGTTTCAAAATATAAAAGGGCTGGGGATGTGGCTCAGTGGTGGGGCCCCACTGAGTTTTATACTTTAGATACTTGATGGAAACAACATCCATTAAAACATTCCACAGAAACCCAGGGATCTACAGTGAGCTGATCTTTGACAAGCGTTCCAAGAACACACAGTGGGAAAAGGATAGTCTCATCAATAAATGATATTGGGAAAACTGGATATCCACACGCAGAAGAAAAAACCCATTCAAAATGGATTAAAGATAGAAGACCTGAAACTAAAGTCAGGTCTAGAAGGAAACACAGGAGGAAATCTTGACATGGACGACAGCAATGATTTTTCAGATCTGACCCTAAAACCACAGGTAACAAAAGCAAAGATAAACCACTAGGACTTCATCGAACTGTAAAGTTTCTGCACAGCAAAAAAGTAAAATACGACAGAGTGGATTGAAAACAGCAAATTATGGAGCAGGAGAAAGTATCTGTAAACCATATATTTGATGAGGATTAACATCCTATAGAAAAAGTACAAATAGCCTCATTTTAAAACGAGCAAATGTCTTGAATAGACATTTTTTTTAAAGACACACAAGTGGCCAACAGTTACATGAAAAGGTGTACAACATCACTAACCATCAGGGAAACGCAAACCACACCACGGGGAGGTGCCCCCTCTGTCTGTGAGAACGGCTATCATCAGGAAGTCCAAAGATCCATATGGAGGCTCCTCAAAAAATCAAACAATACAGCCGGGCGCGGTGGCTCAAGCCTGTAATCCCAGCACTTAGGGAGGCTGAGACAGGAAAATCCCGAGTTCAAAGCCAGCCTCAGCAACGGCGAGGCACTAAGCAACTCAGTGAGACCCTGTCTCTACATAAAACACAAAATAGGGCTGGGGATGTGGCTCAGTGGTCAAGTACCCCTGAGTTCAATCCCCAGGACCAAAAAAAAAAAAAAAAATCAAAAAATATATATATTTCCATGGATATCACTTAGATGCTTATTTAAACAACCACCAAGACCTAGCAATGAGAACCTCTGTTCTTTCAACAACACGTGACACATCTCTTATGCAGATACTCTTCACTTGAGAACGAAATCTTTCCCAACCAAAAATTATCTAGATCTTCAACACCTCTATCTACATCTTTAACAAGTCTTTAAACAACACTGTAAGTCAATTCAACCACACATTAAAGATTTTATATGCCACTTCAAGTTCAAGGTCAGTTCTACCAGCAAATTTTAAATATTTTATATGAAAACCCATTTCTTGGATCATTTCATCATTAAAGATTTAAGGGCTTGGGGTTTAGCTCAGTGATAGAGCACTTGCTTAGCATGCCTGAAGCCCTGGGTTCTATCCCCAGCGCCACACACACACACACACACACACACACACACACAAACCCTTCAGCCAAAAGCAATAGTTTATTTTTACTGTTCTTTTTTTTTTTTTTTTTTAAATATTTATTTATTTTTTTAGTTGCAGGTGGACAGAACATCTTTATTTTATTTTTATGTGGTGCTGAGGATCGAACCCAGTGCTTCACGCATGCTAGGCGAGCGCGCTACCACTGCGCCACAATCCCAGCCCCTATTTTTACTGTTCTGTGAGAATTGTTTTTCTGTATTAGAAACTGCTCCTATTGAAATATTATGTAACATAAAAGGGGAAAAATATTTAAAGGATTATACATTTATTTATAATACAAGGTGCAAATATAAATGACTGTGACATTCATTTGCAGCTCACCAAATAACCCTTTTTTGACATCAACTTACCTGAGTTGCTTTGCATAGCTGAGCTCAATCTCAGTCCTTTCCTTTACAAACTTGATGTATTTCTCAAGAACGTCGATTCCCCACTGTGTGTGTTTTTCTAAGTTGTCAAACTGATCCTGTTTAAGAAAAGAGAGAGTTGAGAGTCTTCCTCTGTGATTAACATAATTTCAATGGACAATTCTCTTAATAATGCTTTGCTGCACAGGAAGCAGCACTCAGAGTTTCCATGATCATTCTTGGGAATGATCATTTTGGTTGGACAGTTTTAAATCAACATTACCAAATTTGGCTTGAAAACCGTCTGGAGTACTGAGCTCTGATGGATTCATTGATGTTTTAGAAACATGCTTTTTGGATATAACTAATATCCCCCATGCCAAGGGAACTGTCTCTCTCAGATGCCAAAAACGGATCAATCCTACCAACAAATTTTAAATATTTTATATGAAAACCAATTTCATACACAGACACAGCCTCTGGGTCGTCATTCCAAAAAGCTGATGGAGTTTGGAGCAAGAAAGTAGAAGTTAAGAATACAATATCTCACGGAGTTCATTTATGCAGACACACTGTGTGCCAGGAACGGTGCTTGGAACTGCAAGGAACAGTCATGCTCCACCTTGCAGAGTGCCTGGGGTTCCTGCTCCGGGGGCAGGTCTGCAGCAGCGGCAGGTGCGGTGGCATGGGGGTGTGCATGGCTCGAATGGCTTGTCCCCAGAGTGTCAGGTGACAGTGAGTGAGGCACAGGGGACGGGTGCTGTTGGGGTAAGAGACTAGAGACCGACCAGGGCCGGGCCTCCGACGCAGACCTGAGGGGCTCAGACCCTCCAGCAGGCCAGGGCAGGAGTTCCAAGGGGTGGCACGACCCAGGGTACACTTCACATCATCAAGTCACGGTCCTCACAGTGCAGGCCAGGGGAAGCGTTTTGGAGACACTGAACAAACAGAATCCACCGGTGTCGGGGAACAACTGGGTGAGGAGCCGGGAGGGACGGGAGGGAGAGGATTCTGGATGACTCCTGCTTCTGGTTTCTGCGATTAGATAAATGGTCTAGATACAGAGGAGCTGCGTTTCCGAGTGGAATTAAATGCAGTTTTGCCATGTGGAGCCAAGAATGGTATGGGGGGGGAGCAGCTCTACTTGGAACTCAAGGCCAGGCCGGGAGTCTGCGATCTGAAGCCACAGCCAAGGACCAGAATGCCGCCGAGAAAGCAGCTCTGCACAGACTCAGCGGAGGGCCTGGCCCAGGAAGGAGCAGACAGGAGCGTGGAACAGAGCCAGCGGGAGCACTAGCACATCACAGGAAGACAGGGTTGCAAGCAAGGCCAAGATGGAAAGTTTGCTGCTTCTGGAGAGGTAAGAGAAGGGGGGTCTGGCCCCAGCAACACACCGCACAGACAGGCCACCAGACATCTCAGCGCTTCGTTTTGCCTACAAGTCACAAGTCAACCATGACTGTCACACATAATAGGCAAGGCTCAAATCAAATCAATGCCAAGCTACTATTTCACCTTATCACATTTATGTACAACTAATGGTACACAAGTTTGTGGGGGACCCCCACCCCAGCTTGGTTTCTTTCTTTTTTTCCTTCTTTCTTCTGGGGATTAAACCCTGGGCACTTTATCACTGAGCCACATCCCCAGCCCCTTTTTTATTTTTTATTTGAGACAGGGTCTTACTAAGTTGCTTAGGGCCTTGCCAAGTTGTTGAGGCTGATCTTCAATTTGTGATCCTCGTGCCCCAGCCTCCCAAGTCTCAGGGATCACAGGTGTGCATCACTGTGTGTGGCCCAGCTTGGTGTCTTCAAGCCACTTTAGTTAGGTATGATTGATATTAAAAAGTTAGTGGTGCACACCTGTAGTCCTCACACTCAGGAGGCTGAGGCAGGAGGACCATTTGTGGCCAGGAGATCAGCCTGGGCAATACAGCTAAGTCCTCTCTCAAAAAAAAAAAAAAAAAGGCTGTACGTATTTAATATACACTACTCAATGCTTTTGGAGGTAAGTACACACTCATGAAACTGTCACCACAATCCATTCCAGGGACACTTCACATAGGATTCAACCTTTTGCACATTTTCAAATACATAATATAGGGGGTTTTTTTGTTGTTGGTTTTTTTGGTTGTTGTTGTTTTATTGTCTTTTGGTAGTGCAGGGGTGGAACCCAGGGCCTTGTACATGCTAGGTAAGCCACTGAGATGCACCCCAGCCCCCAGTATAGCACTTGTAACTGCACCTATGCAGCACATGCCACTTGCTTTCTGAAACCAGCATTGACTTTAAGTCTACTATTGTACTTTTGGACTGTAGTTTCCATTCAAAACGGCGCAAAGTGTAAAATGAATAAATTTTCAGAAATTCAAATTTGGGTGGATGAGAGGGCAGGAGGCAAAAGCACAAGCCATTGCCTCTCAAACTTGAGAAATCTTTAAGCTGGGCGCAGTGGCGCACACCTGTAATCCCAGTGGCTCGGGAGGCTGAGGCAGGAGGATCATGAGTTCAAAGCCAGCCTCAGCAATGGTGAGGTGCTAAGCAACTCAGTGAGACCCTGTCTCTACATAAAACACAAAATAGGGCTGGGGATGTGGCTCAGTGGTCGAGTGCCCCTGAGTTCAATCCCCAGTACAAAAAAAAAAGAAAGAAAGAAAAAGAAATCTTTAGAAAAGAAATGATTTCCTCCATCTAACTCCAGCCTAGGCCCACAGGAGAGCTGAAGGAACATTACCTGACGAAATAGAAGTCTCACCTTATTGAAATGCTTCTCTAATTGAAAATAATCACTGTAAAATGTCTGTCTTGATAATTGATGGTTTTAAATATTATCATTAAAAACGATTGACAAGGGGGCTGGGATTGTAGCTCAGTGGTAGAGCGCTTGCCTCACATGCCCTGGGTTCGATCCTCGGCACCACATACAAAGCGATAATATAAAGACATTGTGTCCATCTATAACTAAAAAAAAATTTTTTTAAAAAATGATTGACAAACTGGGCAGGGTGGTACAAGCCTGTAATCCCAGTGACTCTGGAGGCTGAGGCATGAGGATCAGAAGTTTGAGACCAGCCTCAGCAACTTAGCAAGGCCCTGTCTCAAAAAGAAAAAGAAAAAAAAAATGTAAAAAGGGCTGGGGTTGTGGCTCAGTGGTTAAGCATCCCCTAGTGCCAAAAAAACAAAGATAGACAAGCTGGGCATGATGACCCACACCTATAATTCCAACAACTCAGGAGGCTGAGGCAGGAGGATTGCAAGTACCAGGCCAGTAACTTAGCAGAGATCTTATCTCAAAATAATTTTTTTAAAAAAGGGCTGGGGCTAGGGATGATGCTCAATGAAAGAGCATTTACGTGGCTTGCATGAGGCCTGGGTTTTATCCTCTGCACCACAAAACATCATCATCATCATAAAAATAAATATAAAAGGGCTGGGGACGTTGCTTAGTGGTAGAGTCCCCCTGGTATCCTCCCCTCCCAAAAAGGAGGTGGGGACAAAGTTCTCAGTGACTCTTGGTCCTTTATGATACATTCCACAACCACCAAGATTCCGTTTCAGGAAACGCTGCTCAGGAAGATTATTTATTTATGTTATCTCTAAAGACAAGAGTTGTTGGGCAAATGAACAGTGTAAACAAGACCGTAGGTCTCCTTAAACTACTTGAGAGAACAAATACACAAACGATTCAAGTAATGGCTACGAATCATTCCTAGCAACTTGGAGTAAGGCTCCTTTACAGGGCTCTGCTAGTCAGCGCCCTTCATCCATCTGGCTGCAGAGCTGTCCTATCTATTTAAGAACCACGACCCAGCCCTCTGTGTGAGGGTCTTCTCTCCATGATCCCCCCTCACCGCCAGGGCCCAGGTACCGGTGATGCTGCTGAAGGCTTCCTGAGTGCACCTGCTCCTGGACCTCACTCTTGTCCTGTTCATCCGAGTACAGGTTTTCCCTAACTGGATTAGTTTGCAATTCTCTTCAGCCCGGTATATAATATAAGGCAACAGACAGCTCTTGATACCCAAGCCCTAAAAGCAAAAAACAACAACAACAACGCCTTCTGCTGCTTGAATTGAGTCCACTTAAAGATGACTGACCTGAAGCCAACAGTGTGTTTTCAGTAAGTTGTCTGTATTCGAGACCACTCCGCAAACTATATCAAAGGACAGGATCCAAATGACACAGAAGATCTGAATAATAAAAACTCTAAATAGTAACACATAAGTGAATGCCCTTGGTGGCCACAGCATGGCTCTTTTTTTTGCCGTATCAGCACAGCTCTGACGATGCCACGCCCTGCTGGTACCAGCTCAGGGACACACAGCATGGGCATTTTTACAGCAGCTGAAATAAAATTCAAAACAGATGAAAAACTAATCAACCCACTTACATTCTTGACCAAAATGTGGGAAACTTAATGGAAAAAAGTTCCAAATCTTTAAAAAACTCTTTTGTGAGCAAATATTACAAATGATCCTTTAAAAAGTAGCCTTTGCTACTTTGGGGATGGTGCCCGCCCCATGACAGCAGCTTAAGACCCCTTGGCCTTTTTTCTTTTTTTGGTACTGGAGATTAAACCCAGGGGCACTCTCCCACTGCAGTGCACCCCCAGCCCTTTTGATTTTTTATTTTGAGACAAGGTCTCACTACATTCTGAAGCCGGCTTTGAACCTGCAGTCCTCCTGCCTCAGCCTCCAGTCACTGGGATTTCAGGCATGCAGCACCAGGCCTAGCCCTGCTCTGCCTTCGTAAAAATCATCAAGGGCCCCGAAGAGCTTTCATTTGAGTTCTATCTACTAATAGTCACCCTATCAGAAATTAAAAAAGAGATTTTAACATGTCTGTTAATTCATTTAAATAGTAATAAATCCATCACATGCTAAGTAAATAGTGTAAATTTTTCTTTTTAAATTTTAAAAACTAGACTTTCAAGCTGGCCATGGTAGTCCACACCCGTAATCCCAGAGACTGGGGAGGCTGAGTAGGAGGATCACAAGTTCCAGGCAACTTACTGAGACAACAAGTTACTTGGCAACTTACTGAGACCCTCAGCAACTCGGGGAGGTAGCTCAGTAGAAAAGCACCATTGTGTTCAACCTCCAGAATAAATAAATAAATAAGAATTCAAAAGACGAAAAACTGTACTTAAAAATAACACGCATACAAAATAGTGGGAAGAGTGGCACTGTTCACTGTTTCACATTTTGCAAATCTCTTTAATGTCTGGCTTAACAGAAGACAGCTGGGTACTTCCTCATAGATGCTTCTGCATTAATCTGTTATAATTCCTTACTTTGGTTGAAGTATATGAAAAAATACAACTCCACACAGTCAGGTAGTTAGAAAACAGAGGCATATTTCAAATACCTTTTTTAGATAACTGCAGGTGTTCTCTATTGTTACCATCCCTAAACTTGACAACTAGTTTCTCCAAGCCTAGGTGCAGGATGAAATGAAATCTGAAGGCATTCTCCATGTGCACTTACAACCAAGTCTACCAGCCGGCCTGCACTTGGAATGGATCTTTACCTCTGGTGGTCATTTAGGAAATATTATCCCATTGATAGATACAGATCTTCCAAGTCTTGACATGTTACATTATAAAATAAAAAAATAAAAAAAAAAAAGAACATATTTGTTTACATCACTGTCTCATCTTCCCTGAGTCTAAATATTTGGAAGCTGTTACACTCACAGTGCAAATACCAAATTTCCCCAAATTCTAATTTTCGCTCAGAAGCTAGAATGTTATCATTGACAACAGCATCGATTGTTTCCTTGCATGAGTGACGGGCTCACGTCATTCAGTGCGGGGAAAAAATCTGCCAAATATCCAAGAGTTTGTCTGTCAATAATTTTATGACATGAAAATGGTGTCCCACAGAAAAGTGGTGGCTGAAGCTTGGGGCTCAGTCAGTGGGCACTGTGGCCTGCACTCAAGTGCTTTATGCTTTTTTCCTACCTTCTCACACATACTATTAGAAATGTATATTCAAGGCTGCAGACAAAATAAAATTAATAATCACTGTTTCATTGATGACTTTTTTTTTTTTTTTTTTGAGATTGGGTCCTCACAATGTTGCCTAGACTGGCCTTGACCTCTTGGGCTCAAGCGATCCTTTGGCCGCACCTCCCCAGTAGCTGGGACCACAGTCCCATGGGCCACGGTGCTTGGCTCCATCAAAGACATTTTAAAATAAAACTGAAAAATATCACCAGCTACTGGTAACACGCAATTTTGTTACCACGCAATTTTGTTACCACGCAATCCGGAGCCGCAGCCTGGAGACACACAAAGGCGCCACGGTCTCACCCACCTGTGCTTTCGCACCCTCAGTGCCAGAGTCAACCAAATGGAAAAGACAGGTCATTAAGAAAACAGTTCAGACCTGGGGACTCCCTGAGAGGGCTTTGGGAACCTCCAGAGGTCCAGCGACCACACTTTGAGAACCACTACCGAATGACTTACACCCTGAAACTTCTATTTTAAAGTCGTCCATTTCCAAAGACTAAGAACTGTAATGACTAATGGAACATAATGCTTAATTTATACATGCACGCTCCCAACCCTTGATCCTAAAATCCTCAGGAGACTGCAAATGGATGCTTCCAAGTACCTGCTAACAACTTGATGGTGCCCTTCAAGAACCTCTCTAAAGCCTTCTCTGACCTCAGCTTGACTCTGAGGTCATCTTGGTCTTCAAACCAACCCAAGATTTGTGCCAAAGCCAGGCGCAGTGGTGCATACCTGTAATTCCAGCACTTAGGGAGGCTGAGACAGGAAACTCGCAAGTTCAAAGCCAGCCTCAGCAACGGCAAGGTGCTAAGCAGCTCAGTGAGACTGTGTCTCTACATAAAGCACAAAATAGGGCTGGGGATGTGGCTCAGTGGTTGAGTGCCCCTGAGTTCAATCCCTGGTACCAAAAAAAAGAAAGAAAAAAAGATTTGTGCAAGGAGCGTTCAGCTAGGAGAGACTGGATAAGCCAAATGACCCTTGAAGATACAGCAACTGTTAACATGTGACCTGCTGTATTTGGTGACGACTTTCAAGTCTGGCTTTAGGTTTGGTGCCGGGATGCATCTCCTCCACGCACTGAGGGCGAAACCACAGTAGGAACAAATCACATCATAGTTTGGGTCCCTGAGTTTCAGCAGAATTTTTATAGGATCGTGAAGTATAATCAAAGCAAGTCCTGCCTTCTCACCCCTGTGTACAAACCCATCGGTCAGCACTCACACTGGTCTCTCTAGGTCAGCAGGTGACGATTACTCTTGACTACTGAGTCTGATTCTTTTTTTCAAATTATACAAAAGAATTATGACAAAGAAACTGAATTTAGAAAAGTCATTTCTTTTGAGATGAGGAGACCCAAGTCATTCACAAGGAAGTTTTTCTTCAAAGTATATGTCCACTTTTTTGGGCAGGAGGAACAGGGTCTGGTTAAGTCACCTGGAGTTGGTCTTGAACTTGGCGATCCTCCTGCCTCAGCTTCCAGACTGCCTGGGATTACAGGTGTGCGCCACTGTGTCCAACGTTGAAAATAGCACTTTCTGGGGGTGTAGCTCAGCGGTAGAGCACACACTGACTGGTTGAGGTCCTGGGTTCAATTCACAACTCCACAAAAACAAAACTAATATGGTACTTCCTATAATTGTGAAGTATACTCAGTCAACATTAATTAAAAATCCCTGGAAGGAGCCAACCTAGAGAGGAGCTCTGAGGCTAAAGTCACCTCTGCATCTGTGGCACAGAGTCAAGGAACGGGGACCCCAAGGGCAGTTTCCGCATAAGTACCTCCTTCCCCAGCAGCAACTCACTCAGTGAAGGGAACTACCCCCTCCACATTCCTGGTTCCACTGTCTGTGCCATGTGTACTTCTATTTTAGGATACTCTGATCTTTGATAAATTCACTTTCCTAAGGACTCGGGCACGTGAGGAAGGAGACCTCAAACGTCTCTATTCAAACGGGATCTCCTCGGATGCCATGACTGGCATTAGCTTCCTTTTACCTTTGAGGGGAAAATGGCAGAAGATATAGATTTACCAAAGGGTAACTGTAAAAACAAAAACAAATAACATTTTAAATGTTTCAAAAAATCAATTTGCTTCTGGCAGGGCGTGGTGGTAACCCCAGAGAGGCTGAGGCAGGAGGATCACAAGTTCAAGGCCAACCTGGGCAATTTAGCAAGACCCTGTCTCAAAATAAAATATAAAAAGGGCTGGAGGTGTAGCTCAGTAGTAGGACATCCCTGGGTTCAATCCTCGGTACCAAAAATAAAAAAATAGTTTCCATGGACAAATGCAGATTTTTTTCATATATTAAGAGCACTTTTTTTTTCAACCTAAAAGTGTCCAAACTTGACATAGTGACAAAGCAATACCCAGCATGCTTCACTGTCCTCAGATGAACTGAGATGCAAAGGGCAGAACTAGGAGGGTTATTTCAAGGAACCCAGCCACCAAGTAGGTGCAGATCCTGTAAAATCCTCCTCGGAAACTGTTGTGGACTTAGGGCAGTGCATCCCCGGGGTGGGCGTCCAGCGAAGGGGGGTGGCTCAGAGGCAGAGCAACTGCTTAGCAGGCACAAGCCCCTGGGCAGGATCCCTAACAGCACAAAGAGGCAAACGACAAAGGTAGAAACAGAAGGCTGCCACAGCTACACACAGGGGATCCGAGCTCACACTCCAAGGGCTGGACAATCAAGCTAATGCAACAGATTCTGGGGGGAAGGGACCGCACCCACACCGCAGTTCTACCACTTGTGATAAAAGGTTTCACATTCAGGTTTATTTGTTGCAATGAGCCACAAGCCCATTTCTGCTGGGAAAATGAAAATATCAAGGAGTTGCACTGTGTCCGTGGTTGTTTCCGGCAGATCTGAACATAAGAGATAAGACCAGAGCAAACCTGAAGACTGTGTCAAGACAGATGGAATATGGAAGCTGCGTTTTTGTATTTTTATATAACAATAATTACATTGTGGAAAAGGGCAACGAGAAGGCTGGGCTGGACGTGCAGCGAATGGAAGGGCACAGAGAGGAACCTGCGGGAGGAATGCAGAGGGTCCCGGTGCCACCACAATGTGATGTCATGCTGCGCCCTCAGAGTGAAGTAGTGTGGGGGACGGAACCTCAACAGAAGCACCAGGGCCGGATGCGCTGGAGAGCCAGCAGGGAGAGGTGCAGGAGAAGCTGCGATGGAAGGTTCGCTTTAAGCAGCAGCAACGCGCCTGCAGCCTGGCTCAGTGTTCTTTGAATACCTCAGTAACCCCCAGTGCCCAGCCTGTTCCTCTAGATACAATAAAAACAAACAAAACCAAACATCTGTAACTGCTCCAAACATGCTGGGTGAAAGAGATAGGAAAGAGTATGATTTAGCCGGGCGCGGTGGTGCACGCCTGTAATCCCAGCACTTTGGGAGGCTGAGGCAGGAGGATTGAGAGTTCAAAGGCAGCCTCAGCAACAATGAGGTGCTAAGCAACTCAGTGGCTGGGGATGTGGCCCAGTGGTCAAGTGCCCCTGAGTTCAATTCCTGGTACCAAAAAAAAAAAGATCACTCCTCCAGACAGGCATTGTCAAACGTCTTAGGTAGAAGAGGAAACGTATTACAGATGATTGAGGCTCTACAAATTAGTCTCAGAAAGATGGGTCTAACTTGCAACTGTCTATGGAGTCTAACGAAATACACAAGGCACAGAAAGCAAAACTCTGCTCTTTATACTAATTTAAAAACCAAAGTTTCACTGGGACAGGACACAGGGGGCTTAATCAAGTCGTGACTGTAGGATGCACATCTGTAACACAAATGCTCGGTACCATGGCGTCTGGAAGGGACCTGGAAGTGGGGGGTATACTTGCTCACTTCCTGGTTCCCACACAGAGGCTGGACTGTGAAGCCATCCAAACATGACAGTCTCTTTCCTGAGCCTGCCCAGCCCCCTCCTCCAAGGCCTGGAGAACTGAGACCTCGCTGGGCACCCACTCTGCTCTCTGCAGATTTTCTCTCCCAGGCAACAAGTTCAAGGTGATCCCAGGAGAGGAAGAGGAGAGGAACACACCAAATATCAGGAGATCTCTGAAGGCTGAGATGACTCAGGTGTGCAAGGTAAATTTTTAATGCCAAGAAAAAAGCCAGATTTAAGTCCTGACTTATTTCTAAACTCTATAAATATTTCCAGCTTGGGGGAGGGGAGGTACAAAATGCTTCAAAAATATCACAGGGGGGAAAAAAAGTTTAAGGCCTTTGCATTTGAAACTTAGTTAACACCAAGGACAAAAGATTTTCCACCAAAATGCTTGTCAACGGACTCAGTTCTGGAGTTCTTGTTTCGTTCTGTTTGCGGGCGGGGCAGAACCCAGGGCTTTTGCACAGTGGGAAGCTGCTCTGTCACTCAGCTGTCCCCTGGGCCCTCAAGCAAGGACAGGGGTGACAGAAGAAGAGGGATCTCACGTCTCTACTCTACAGGTGCTGTTGGCCATCTCGGCCAAGGACCAATGATCACTCTGGGGACAACTACTGTAGCTAAGAGGTGAAAATTGCTAGGAGGTGATTTTTGTCCCTGTGCATGCCAAGCTAGGGAGCAATGCCAGGCTGTAGAGAGGAAGACAAAAGCAGGTGCAAGACAACACTGGCACAAAACGAGGCACCTGTGAGTGTTCCACGGCTGGGTCAAGTTCCTTGTCAGATGAGCCTGTCCACCTGGTTCTGTAAGACATCCCTTGGGACAGACAGTGCAGCCCAACACCCAGCAGCCGGCCCGCTCTTCCTCCGGCAGAGGGCCTGAGCACACACAAGGCCCCAGGATTGATCCCCAGCACCACAGAAAGCAATAAAAAAACAAGGGAAGAAAACAGGAGGCTGTCACACAGCTGACAAATGGGGATCCAAGCTCACCCTCCAATGGCTGGACGATCAAGCTAACGCAACGGATTCTACTTTGGAAGGGACCTCACCCACGAGGTCACTTTTCCATCTCTATTGTAGGGAGGTCATGGGCATGTGACATCAGCCTGGCTGATCAGATGCAGGGGATGTCTCCTGGGCAAATTCTGAGGTTGAGGTTTTCCTCCCTAATAAGTCTCCCCCTTTTGTTTGTTTATTTCTATATATTTGTTGATACTGGGAATTGAACCCAAGGGTGCTCTACCACTGAGCGACATTTTCATTATATTTTACATTGAGATAGGGCCTGGCTAAGTTGCTGAAGCTGGCCTCCAACTTGTGATCCTCCCACCTCAGCCTTTGGAGCTGCTGGGATTACAGGCCTGCACCGCCATGACCGGCTAAGCTCCTCCTCTTCTTTACGTGACGTGGCTGCCTGTGAGGCCTGAAATTTCTGCAACCTTGAGGAGCAAGCATCCTCCTATGCTGGGGATGGCAGAGCCGGAGACCACCCAACTCTTCCATGATGTTATTACTGAGCTGCGACACCAACCTGGCCCTCCCTGCCCCTGGACTTCCCACAGGTGTATAACACATGATTGTTCAAGCCACTCCTCAATGGATCTTGGTTCTTGTGGTGTAGCCCGTACACCTCTGCCTCCTTCCAAGAAACTGCAATAATCCCACCATTCTTACTGAGCACCAACCCAGAGCCAAGCTCACGGGCAACAGGTAGAGGCTTAGCAGGTTTAAATAAAAGACTTGTTGGACCCCAGGTAGACAGGGGCTAGGAGGAGCCTTTCTGAGGATGTGATTTCTCTGCTGAGAGGAGGGTGGGAGGTAAAAGGCAAAAGAGGAGGGAAAGGGGACAGAGGTGGGAGGGGGAGGCAGTCCAGGCAGAGGGAGGGGGAGTGGGAGGCGCCCACTGACTTAAAGTGTCCAGATAAGGAGGAAAAGCTGCGGGGTGGGGACAGGATGGGACAGGTGGGGGCAGGTGGGGGCAGATCTCTCAGGCTGCCTCGAGGCCGTAGCTGGGACTTCACAGGACTGGGGACAAGTGCTTGCCAACTAATCCTTTTCTAAGACTTCTTTGGAACTTTAAAACATTTTTTTTTTCTCTTAATTTAAAAAATATTTTAGGGGCTGAGATTGTGGCTCAGTGGCAGAGCACTTGCCTCACATGCGTGAGGCACTGGGTTCGATCCTCAGCACCACATAAAAATAAAAATAATATAAAGTATAAAAATATATATATATATTTTTGGTGCTGAGGGTGGAAGCCAGGGCCTGTCCATGCTAAGCACGGCCCTCTCACTGGGCTACGCCCCAGTCCCAGGCTGTGCTTTTAAATTATTTAATAAAGTTTAGAGAAATAATCAATAACTCTGAAAAGGCTTGGTTTTGTTATATTTTTGTTCTTGTTTTTGTTTTTTCACAATATGAAGCCACCATCCCAAGAAAAAAGACCTAATCTCTGAGAAAAACCAAAAGCTTTTTTGACAACTGTTTTCTCCCTCTTAGCCCAATAACCCAGTCCCATCAGAGTTCTAAATTCCATCTTCCCAACACTCGCAAGAAAGAGAGTGCAAAAGCCTCAGTTTTCTTACCTGAAAAATAGGAAATAATGTCTCTCTGCCTCAGTTGGATTCTTAAAAAATTCAAATGACAAGCGTGTGCACACGTGGGATCTTGTTATCCAGCATAACATTAGGAACTATGATTTACCCTCGTTCTGCATCCCCAAAACAACCTGTGTCTTCCTGCTGAAATTCTCTGAAGAGGAATTAAGATGAGAGAACAGGCTTGACAGGAAGGAACAATCGGACACAAAAGCTGAACTCTACAATAACTTATGGAGGTAAACACTAGGAGAGGAGCTGTTATGACCGTCTTAATGCAAGCCCACGGTCCCTTTATTGCAAACAAATTCCTAGCGGGGCACTGTGGTGCACGCCTGTAATCCGGCACTGTGGGAGGCTGAGGCAGGACGATCGCGAGTTCAGAGCCAGCCTCAGCAACAGTGAGGCGCTAAGCAACTCAGTGAGACTCTGTCTCTACCTAAAACACAAAATAGGGCTGGGGATGTGGCTCAATGGTCAAGTGTGCCTGAGTTCAATCCCCAGTACCAAAAAAAAAAAATCCTGCCAGGTATGGTGGCGTGCCTGTAAGTGACTCAGGAGGCTGAAGCAGGAGGATGGCAAGTTTGAGACCAGTGTGGGAAAGTTAGCAAGATACCATCTCAAAATAAAATCCAAAGAGCTGGGAGTGTAGCTCAGTGGTAGAGCACTTGCCCAGCAGGTGTGTGCGGGGTGGCCCTGGTTCCATCCCCAGCAACCAGGGGCAGAAGCAGAAAGACAGCCCAATAGAAAAAGGGGCCGTGCTGGGATGGAACCCGGAGAGAGCCTCAGGTATGCCAGGCAAGTGCTCTGCCGCTGAGCTACGTCCCCAGACATCGAGTAAGAATTTCAAGCAAGAAATTATATTGAGCCTTGTTAGTAACCAGAGAAATGCACATGAAAACCACAGGGAAATGTCATTTCATGTCCACCAGTTTGGGGAAAACGGTGTGTTCTGTACTGATACTTCACTAGAGATGAAAAACAAAGAAAAGAAGGGGGCTGGGATTGTGGCTCAGTGGTAGAGAGCTCGCCTCCGTGCGGGAGGCACTGGGTTCCATCCTCATCCCATACAAATAAATGAAGAAATAAAGGTCCATCAACAACTAAAAAAAATTAAAAAAAAAAAGAAGGGGTTTGGGGGTGTAGCTCGGTGAGAGCCCTTGCCTGGCACAGACGAGGCCTGGGTTCTACCCCAGCCCAGGACGAAGATGATAATGATAAAAATACACATGTAACACAAGGTCTGTATGAAAGTCAGGGGCGAGGCTGACGGGGCTGTGAGCAGAGGGCCCGCGGGAGGGTCTCGCTAGGGTAACGCTGTCTCCAGGCTGGGCGGCGCTGCCCGGGGGCTCATCTTGTGGCTATTTTTGTGCTTATCACATAGGCACGCGTGTTTTCATACACTCTTTTGTAAGACTCCATAATCATTTAATTGTTGGTTTGTGACGGGGTTGGTGGGAAGATCTTCAGGGTAAGAGGCCCTTCACTTGAGTTTCTGCCAACCAGAGATACAAAATGAAGACAAAACATTTATGAGAGAAACACTTCAATCAATAGGAACATCGATTACATGAAGTATTGAACTATTACTTTTTCCTTGAGGATGGACTTCCTATTTTGTCCCCCTATAAATATAAAACCTAATTCAGAAAATGGGCGTCATTTAAGACCCAGGTATGGATTAATCATTGATTGCAAAAAAAAAAAGAATTCACACTGGTGGGAGCTTCTGTACTGTTGTTGGGGGAAAGACTGAAGATGCTCAGGGGTGCTCCACCACTGAGCCACATCCCTAGTCCTTTTTGTATTTTATTTTGAGACAGAGTCTTCTCAAGTTGCTGATGCTGGCCTCGGACTTGCAATCCTCCTGCCTCAGCCTCCTGATGAGTAAGGTGTACACCACTGCCTAAGGCTCCCCAAAAAAAGCTTTTTAAAAAAATTCCAGGACTATTAATGTATAAAACCAAAAATATTTTTCATATACCACAAAAAGAATGTAATAGATAAATTCCCTTTCAAAAACAATGTTCATAGAAGTTAGAAGGACCAAAAATGTCACAGTAAGCAACACGTGCTCTTTCTACTCTTTGCCCCAAACAACTACCCGTCCATCCATCCACCCAACAAACATCTTACTGAACATCTACTATGTGCGAACACTACTCTCGGAACTGAGGACCCCCAGCAAACAGAAGACACACATTCTACATTCTTATGGAGTTCATGTACTAGTTGGTCTTTATTGTACAGAGCTATAAAATCTCAGAAAAATGAGTTCAGAATGAATTCGTTCACATTTCCACAAGAACACCATGTTCTCCTTAAAAGTGGACATTTCATAGCTCCTTGATTCCTATTTGCAGGAGTAACAGTAAAAATATTTAACAACCAATTATCAAGATTCCTTGTCCAATCAGGACAGAGGCCAGCTGCTCCGGGGTCTCCCTGCTAGAAATCCAGCCTCCCCTCTTGCCCAGGTCTTTTCTAGGAAAGGCGGATCCAGCACACCCAACCAAGTACAAGATCCTCAACCAGAACCAAACACTACCATTGCAAAACAGGAAAACCACCAACCAAAAAAGTCACTGCACTAATTTGGAATGAAAATTGCTTTATTGTGCATTTCTTAGATCATTCACAAAATTAACCTTTTCAGGCATGGTCATCAGCCTTTAGAATTTCCTCTTGAAACCAGTCTCACTGTTTTGCATAATCTCTTCATGTTAAGGTAATTAACTGGGCCACATTTTGAGCAAATGTTTTTCCTACTTTTTAATTTTTATGTATTATTGCTAAGGACTGGTTGCTCATATTTTCCCCGGATTCACAGGTTCAAACCTAATCCCCAGTGCAGGGAGATCTGGAGTCGGGCTTTGAGAGGTGACTGGGTCCAGAGGGTGGAGCCTCCACCCTCACAGCAGAGGCCCCTTCCCTGAACCAAGAAGTGTCCCTCACCAGACACCAAACCTGCCAGAGAAATAAAGGCCTGTTGTTTATAAGCCATTTGTTCTATGTATTCTATGAGAACGACCTGTTAAGACTGAGAAAAGCATCTTTTTTTTTAATATTTTTTTAGTTGTAGATGGACACAATGTCTTTATTTTATTGCTTTGTATGTGGTGCTGAGGATCGAACCCAGGGCCTCACGCATGTGAGGCAAGCGCTCTACCACTGAGCTACAATCCCAGCCAAGAAAAGCATCTTTTTGACACACAGACAAATTGATATTTGGTGACCTTAGAGGTTAGGACTGTGAGGGCCCCCATCTCATCCTGTGCTTCTCTGTGTGCTCCAAGTATTCTTTTTTTTTTTTTTTTTTTTTTTTGATACTGGAGATTGAACTCAGGGGCACTCGACCACTGGGCCACATCCCCAGCCCTATTTTGTGTTTTATGTAGAGACAGGGTCTCACTGAGTTGCTTAGCACCTCGCCGTTGCTGAGGCTGGCTTTGAACTCGCGATTCTCCTGTCTCAGCCTCCCTAAGTGCTGGGATTACAGGCTTGAGCCACCGTGCCAGGCTGATGATCTCTTTTTTAATCTTCGATCACCAGGAATTAGAAGGTGTCCGGGTCCCAGAGCAAAGAAGTTTCCAGAAGATCTCCAGCTCGTGACTGCCTTCCCTAGCTGCTACCAAAGAATGTGGGCAAGCTGAGTGTTTATAAACCTGCAATCCCAGCACTAGTTCATGGGCTGATCATTTACACACGGGTGGCCTGCTCTGCTTCATGACTGAAAGCTGTTCAGGTTCTGAACATTAACAGATAGTTCAAAGACATCTCATCAGGTCTGGCTTTATTTTCCAGTGATTGTAAATTATTTCTAGTTTCATCTACAGATTTTTCCCCACAAGTGCTAATGTAACCAACACATGAATCCTATGTTTTAAAAATAAACCCAAACAAGTAAACTAAAGATGACAGCGCTGCTCGTCATACTGTGGGGCTGGGCGAGCCCTATAGGTCCTACAGCATGACACACTGGAGTTAGACTTGTGTTCCAGTCTCACTGTTCCCACCTAACTGGTAGTAGGAAGTCATTTCATTTATGTTAGTGTCCTCATCTGAAAGAAAATAATCATAGTACTGTACTTAGTGCCACGAAACTATACACTTGAAAATAGTTCTGGTGCTGGAAGTGTATGTTAGTGGTAGAGCACATGTTCAGGATGCATGAGACCCTGGGTTTGATGGCCAGCAGTAGGGAAAAATAGTAAAAGTGGCAAATTATATGTCATCTATATTTTGCCAGGTTTTTTTTTTTTTGGTACCAGGGATTGAACTCAGGGGCACTCGACCACTGAGCCACATCCTCAGACCTACTTTGTGTTTTATGTAGAAACAGGGTCTCACTGAGTTGCTTAGTGCCTTGCCGTTGCTGAGGCTGGCTTTGAACTCGCGATTCTCCCGTCTCAGCCTCCCTAAGTGCTGGGATTATAGGCGTTTGCCACGGCGTCCAGCTGAGAATCTTTTTCTTTCTATCTACCCATTCAATTATCTACTGTTCCAGGACCACTCAAAGACAAAATTGTTACTACAATTTTTTTAAAAAAGGAAAGAAGCGGCCAGGTATGATTATGCATGCCTGTAATCTCAGCTATTCAGGAGGCTGAGGCAGGAGGATTCCAAGTTTGAGGCCAGCCTCTGCAACTTAGGGGGCTCTTGTCTCAAAATAAAAAATAAAACAGGCTGGGGATGTGGCTCAGTGGATGTTGTTATTGACTGTCCAGCCTAGAGTTTGCCTAGCATGCATGAGGCCCTGGGTTTGATCCCTAGCATCAAACATACACACCAAAAGTTAGAGTATTGGGAGAGGCCATACAGGGCCATTGAAAGGAACCGTAGAACACATGGGGAAGTCACCTGAAATACTCTGTGATGTTTGTTGACTTGGTCTCCAGTCCCAGCCCTCCTAAGTTCCACTTTATCATAAGGACTGGAAACTATAAAATACATTTCCCAGACTCTTCTAATTAAGGTTCTGGATATTGCACGAGAGATGGGCTCTCATGGGAGACCTGGAAAGCAAAAATAAGGGGATAAAAAAACAAAACAAGCCGGGCACAGTGGCGCAAGCCTGTAATCCCAGCACTCAGGGAGGCTGAGACAGGAGGTTCGCGAGTTCAAAACCAGCCTCAGCAACGGCGAGGCGCTAAGCAACTCAGTGAGACCCTGTCTCTACATAAAACACAAAATAGGGCTGGGGATGTGGCTCAGTGGTCAAGTGCCCCTGAGTTCAATCCCCAGTACCAAAAAACAAAACAAAACAAAACAAAAAAACCCAGTACCAAATGCTACAGTTGTTTGGGACACAAAATGAGTTCATACATGTAAAGTGCTCAGCACTGGCACCAAGATGCTGGGCGTGGGGCTCAGCAGCACTGCACCTGCCCAGCTCACACCAGGCCCTGGTTCCAGCCCCAGCCCCGTGGGAAAAATCAGAACAAGACACCTGGTACCGAGTCCATAGTCGCTATTATTACTGACATATTGAACATCATGGCAATATCCACACACAGGCCAACGATTAACATCGGTACCATGAAAAGTAAAACTGTCTTTACAACTAAGCTTCCTTTCCCACTTTCTGCACAGCAGTCAGTCATGGTGTATGCACAGAATCCCACAGTGCTTACAGCTGGAGCCCTGAGTCGAGGAATGAAATTCCTTGTGGTCTAGGGATTTTTTTTTAGTTATAGGTGGACAGAATATCTTTATTTTATTTTTATGTGGTGCTGAGGATCGAACCCAGTGCCTCACGTGTGCTAGGCGAGCACACTACCACTGCACCACAATCCCAGCCCCGGTCTAGGGATTTTTGATGGGATCATAGAAACCCCTAATTGAGAAGGAAGTGCCCAGGTTTCAGGAATTCCTCATCATTATGCAAATGGAAGGGATTCTGCTGGCCTCGAAGAGGCTGCAACTCAGATAATCTACTTGTTCCGTGTAACTGCTGACAGACTTTGGAAAGAGAGCCGGGCAGGTGCAGTGCCGCTGAGCCCCACGCCTAGCATCTCGGTGCCAGTTCTGAGCACCGATATCAGAATGCTTTAATTCTGATATCTCTTATTTTGCTATCAATATAAATCTGGGCTAGTTTTTATTCCTGTTTTGCAAATACAAGGCAAGATTTGGTAGTTGGCGCAGTGGTGCACATCTGTAATTCCAGCTACTCGGGAGGCTGAGGCAGGAGGATCACAAGTTAGAGGCCAGCTTCAGCAACTTAGCAAGTCTCAGAATGAAAAATAAAAAGGTCTGAGCCGGGCGCGGTGGCGCAAGCCTGTAATCCCAGCACTTAGGGAGGCTGAAACAGGAGACTCACGAGTTCAAAGCCAGCCTCAGCAACAGCGAGGCGCTAAGCAACTCAGTGAGACCCTGTCTCTACATAAAACACAAAATAGGGCTGGGGATGTGGCTCAGTGGTCGAGGGCCCCTGAGTTCAATCCCTGGTACCAAAAAAAAAAAAGAGTAGAAATACAGTCCAACCAAGTGAGTAGACAACAACTTCTTTATTGTAATATGCCATTGTGAATTTATGTATGTATGTATTATTTTTGCACACGGGGGATTTAACCCAGGGCCTTGGGCATGCTGGGCAAGTGTTCTACCATATAATCTTTTTCTTGGGACAAGGTCTCACTAAGTTGCCCAGGCTGGCCTACAACTTGTGATCTTCCTGCCTCAGTCTTCCAAGTTATTGAGATTTACAGGCGTAGACCACTAAGCACAACTGAAATGAATTTTTTCATGTTTCTGAAAATAAAACTTTGCTTTGTCTTCTACTAAAAATATTTTCCTTGCCCACCATAGTGGTGTGCACCTGTAATCCCAGCAACTCTGTAGGTTGAGGCAGAGGTGTTGCAAGTTCTAGGCCAAGGCCAGCCTGAGAAACTTAGTTTCTAAACCAAATTTGAGGCCAGCCTCAGCAATTTAGTGAGGCCTTGGCTCAAAAAAATAATAAAATTAAATTAAATTTAAATTTAAAAAGGGTTGGAGATGTAGCTCAGTGGCAAAGGCCCCCTGGGTCCAGTCCTCAGCAAGAAAAATGAAAAGCCTGGAGACAGTTATTTTGCTTTGCAATAGCTAACTAACCTTTGCAATGTATACAAGGACATCCAAAATCCTTATGCTTAAAGACCTTATTTACTGCACTGATTTATTTTTAAAAACAGACTTCATTTTTAAAAAGCAGGTTTAGGCTCACAGAAAACACAAGCAGACAGTGCCGAGTTCCCATCAGCTTGGCCACCATTCATCCCGTCCTGTGTGGGGGTAGTGCAGGGACAAATGACAATCCAGGACTCATAAGAGGTCATCAGCTCAGAGCCACAGGTCACACCAGGGTTCATTTGTATTGCTCAGGTCTGAGTTTTGCCAAGTGGATGATATAACTCACCCACTGTTTTCATATCATACAGGATTATTTTATGGTCCTAAAAATGCCCTGTGCCCCTCCTCTCTATCCCTCCCCACCCCAGCGACGGCTGATGGCTTTCCTGTATCCATAGTGTCCCCTTTCCCAGAATGCCACAGAGCTGGACACACACCAGCAAGCCTGGCTTTCCGCTCAGCAGGGCATGGGCACCTCTTCCACGGCCTCCTGCAGCCCGACCGCTCCCTCCATCCTAGTGCTGAACCACAGGGTTCAGCCATGTGCCTTCTGAGGGGCGTCTTGTTTGTTTCTGAGTCCCAGCAATTATGAATAAAGCTGCTATAAACGTCCACATACAAGGTCTTCACGGATATTTCACTTTTAAAAAACCAATTCTGGATCTGGGTCTTTAGCTCAGTGGTAGAGCACTTGCCCAGCATGCCAAAGACCTTGGGTTTGATTCCCAATCCCCCCAAAAAATTATGTATAATCTGATGTGTGGTAAATAATAGGCAGGCCATGTCATTATTTTTTCAGGCAGGATTCATAAAGATGGCATGAACTAGCAGAAAAACTCTCCTCTCCAAGGAAGCCTTGGTCTCCGTCACCTCCCCTGTACATCGTTACATTATATTAGGTACCCTTGTTTTGTGGCATTGATTAAAATATAAATCCACATTCATCTAGGAAGTTATTTGACTCAAGTCTGTCTTCACAACCAGACTGTGTTAGAGCCTGACATACAGAAGACCCAGGTTGCTTGGAATGCAGCCGGCACAGCCCATGTTAACACACACAGCAATTTACCACTTAGGAAAAAATTATACCATTTAGCCAAATCATACCAACAGAATTTCTACAAACTCTGAAAAAAATTGCTCCAGAGACTTTGAGTGGGGGCTTTATTTCGAGCAAGCAAAAATCATCTTTTTTGGTCCGTAGAAATAGTAAACTCATAATCAAATGAGTTGATCAAATCATTATACTTTCCCCCAAACAAAAGTGGACATAAACTGGGCGCAGGCACAGTGGCACACACCTATAATCCCAGCACTTAGGGAGGCTGAGACAGGAGAATCGCGAGTTCAAAGCCAGCCTCAGCAATAGCGAGGGGCTAAGCAACTCAGTGAGACCCTGTCTCTACATAAAACACAAAATAGGGCTGGGGATGTGGCTTAGTGGTCAAGTGCCCCTGAGTTCAATCCCTGGTACCAAAAAAAAAGGGACATAAACCAGCAAGGTGACTTTTTGGATTAATATCAATTGCATTGATTTCATAAAAACCGTTTTTGGATTTTGGAGTGACATTGGATAAAAGCTACATCCACGGAGTAGCTTAAGAAGACATTTCAGAATGTCGATTTTGTAATTTGCTCTAACGTTTAACAAATCTGTGAGTCACATTGCAAGACTGAGCACCACGATTTCTGTCTGGAGCCACAACCGGCCTCAATTCAAAGTTGGCAATAATTAATTGGAGAGACACAAGCAATACCGCCTCTGCTTATTTTGTTGTTTATTTCAGTCTGTGGAGGGACAGCCTGCAGAGAGCAGGAACCTCAAGATCAAGACTGCCGAGCGGTCAAATGCACAGCGCTGATTCCATGTGTGTAGACGCTGGGGGATTTTCGCAGGACCTTGCTAGATTAAAAACAAAACCCAAGGCTACACAGCACTGGAGACCTAGTGCTCCAGTCTTCCTTGAAAGCTACCCTGCTGATCTGCTTTTTGGGCAACAGATCAATGTTTTAATCACATTTCTCAACTTGAATACTAAGAGGGAAATTCCTGTTGGCTGTCAAAACCCCCAGCACAGTGCAGAGACAGAAACAAACAGCACACGGCCATGCCTGTGCGGAGGAGCTGAGGAGCGCTCCTCGGCTTCATGTCAATACCCACGAGCCCCCAGGAGCTCATCCCTTCCCACGGGGTCCAGTCCTTAGGGTTGCCTGCTAACTTTTCTTGTGTTGGGCATTTCTTTCTTTTTGGTTTGCTAAGTGTTGCCTATTTGAGAAGAGCCAGACTATAACTTGAAAACTGCTTCTCCAACACTTAAACTAAATGAAAAGGCATTAAGAATTTTGTAACAGCCGGACCCGGTGACGCACGCCTGTAATCCCACCACTTAGGGAGGCTGAGACAGGAGTTCAAAGGCAGCCTCAGCAATGATGAGGCGCTAAGCAACTCAGTGAGACCCTGTCTCTACATAAAACACAAAATAGGGCTGCGGATGTGGCTCAGTGGTCGAGTGCCCCTGAGTTCAATCCCCAGTACCAAAAAAATAATAATTTTGAAACAACACCAAAAGTTGCCAATAGGTGTGGAAAAGGAACTGCTAGGCCAACTTGGCACGGACGCTGTCCCCTTCTAGCCTGAAGGTCCTCAGACTGGCTCTGAATGCCCAAGGGAGCATTCATCCAAGTCCAACTCTCAAGAACTTTGCAAAGCTGCCTTCTCTGCAGGTGGCAGGCAGCTCAGGAATAAAACAGGCTGCCCTGTGGGTTGTGGATCAGCACAGCGGAAGTTCAGTTCTACATCCTGTGCCTGACACTGATTTAAATCACTATCACTCAGACACACATAGATCCCACCCATTAAAAACAACAACAGCAGCAAAACCCCTCAGGTGTGGAGGTTTCGCATGTGGAGGGCTCTGGGTTTGATACCCAGCACTGTGAAAAAAGAAAAAACAAGAAAACGTCTCCAAAATAATGTCAAGTCACTGGTTATCTTCTCAAAGTACTTCTGATATAAGACAACATAAAACTAGTCATTCAGAACAGGTAAGGGTTTTTTTTGTTGTTTGTTTGTTATTTTGGTACGGGGGATTGAACTCAAGGGCACTCGACCACTGAGTGCCCAGCCTTATTTTGTATTTTGTTTAGAGACAGGGTCTCACTGAGTTGCTTAGTGCCTCACTTTTGCTGAGGCTGGCTTTGAACTCCCACTCTTCCTGCCTAAGCCTCCAGAGCCACTGGGATTACAGGTGTGCACCACTGCTGATGGCTCCAAAAGAGATGGGTTTTACATAATGAAAATTACTATAGCAGCCGGGCGCAGTGGTGCACGACTGTAATCCCAGCACTTTGGGAGGCTCAGACAAGAGAATCGCAAGTTCAAAGCCAGCCTCAGCTATGGCGAGGCACTAGGCTGGGCATGTGGCTCAGTGGCCGAGTAACTCTGAGTTCAATCCCTGTACCAGAAAAAAAACAGAGAGAGAGAGAGAGAGAGAGAGAGAGAGAGAGAGAGAGAGAAAAGAAAATTACTATAGCAATTTCTAGAAATCTCATCCCCATTAAACTTAAGGACAGCTATCAAGCTATTTCCTATCTATCCCCCCAGGTACCTGGTTCAGTGCCTTGCACAATACATGTCTGTGGAAATGAATCACAATACAGGCAAAGTGAATGGTTTTTATAGCCAATCTAATCATTGTGGGTTTAAAAAAGAACCCAATAGTTATTTTCAGCCACACTGTGTAATTACAGTAAGGTATAAAAAAGTCAACCTTGAACACGATGTGAATGCCATTCTCTTACTTTAGCTTACGTCTCTTCATGTAATAAGACAAAAAGCCACTAAATACTGGTTCTAATAGCTAGCTTAACAATTGATTTGGTGGAAATTAATTTGCAGGGTGAACAATTCCCTTTTTTTTTTTTTTTGGTACTGGGATTGAACTCAGGGGCCCTTGACCACTAAGCCACTTCCCCAGCCCTATTTTGTGTTTTATGTAGAGACAGAGTCTCACTGGCTTAGCGCCTCGCCATTGCTGAGGCTGGCTTTGAACTCGCAATTCTCCTGTCTCAGCCTCCCAAAGTGCTTGGATTACAGACGTGTGCCATGGTGCCTGGTTCTATGCTTTTCTGATGGTTGTCACGGGGCGGGGCGGTGAAGGCGTGTCCTCTTGTGTGAGTGATACTGTTCGGCACCTCTTCGTGTGCACTGGCCACCTGTACCTCTTCTTTGGAGGCCAGTCTGGTTTTCATTACTTCACTTCTTGACAAGAAAGAAAAATGATCTTAGTCTTTAACATCACTTTCTTTAAAACTGGTTTCTGTGAAAGGGCATATTTTTAAAATCCACATTTGCAAGTGGCAGGAATCAACTAAGCATGAACTGTGTGCTGACAAAGGGCAAAATTCAAGGCCATTCAAGCTTGCCAAATGTCACACTTACTGAGCATCTACTATGTACAAAGTGCTATTCTAGAAGCTGGGGACACAGCATCAAACAAACTAAACAGCTGGGCGCGGTGGCGCACGCCTGTAATCCCAGTGACTCAGGAGGCTGAGGCAGGAGGACTCCAAGTTCGATTGCAAGTTCAAGGCCAGCCTCAGCAATTTGGGGAGATCCTGTCTCAAAATAAAAAGTAAAAAGCAGCCAGGCGTGGTGGCACAAGCCTGTAATCCCAGCACTTAGGGAAGCTGAGACAGGAGAATCGCGAGTTCAAAGCCAGTCTCAGCAACGGCACTCAGCAACTCAGTGAGACCCTGTCTCTACATAAAACACAAAATAGGGCTGGGGATGTGGCTCAGTGGTGCCTCTGAGTTCAATCTCCAAAAAGAAAAAGTAAAATGGGCTTGGGGGGCTAGGGTTATGGCACAGTGGTAGCGTGCTCGCCTAGCACGCGTGAGACACTGGGTTCGATCCTCAGCACTGCATAAAAATAAAATAAAGATATTCTGTCCACCTACAACTAAAATAAATAAATAAATAGATAGATAGATAGATAGATAGATAGATAGATAGATAAATAAATAAAAAGGGCTTGGGATGTAGTTCAGTGGTAAAGCGCCCTTAAATTCAATCCAACAACAACAACAAAGAGGCCATCGTTCAGTAAGAGTCCTGGACTTGGTTCTCAGCCCCACACATCCCACATTAGGTGATCCAGGCGCCTGAATGCTCGTGCCTTGCCCCTGTGACACCTGTAGGATGAAACAGCTTTTTATTCTGGGCATTTAGCATTTCACTCCCTCTTCCTGAGCTCTGCCTCCTGCCCACATTCCCATACCCTACATTTCTGGTCACTTTCTTCCTTCCTTCCTTTTGCCTGTGTGAGTGGCTGGTTCGGCCTAGTCCCTAAGAGAGGCCCACAAGTCAGACTACTAAATACACAGTATGTAAAATACTATCATTTCATCTCCTTTCTAGCTGCTGTCCTCTCTGCCACAGGGGACAATCAGGATACATATAATCTTTTTATTTGTTGGTTGGTTGGTTGGTTGGTTTTGTTTTTCCAGTACTGGGAATTGAACCCCCGGGGGGCTTTCCTACTGGGCTCTACCCCCAGCCCTCTTTATTTTTTGAGACAGGCTCTTGCCAAGTTGCTGAGGCGGGCCTCAAACTTACAATTCTTCTGCCTCAGCCTCTCGCGTCTCTGGGGTTATAGGTGTGCACCACTGTTGGGCTCAGGCGATCCTCCTGCCTCAGCCTCCTGGAGAGCTCAGACTTAAAATACATACCAGCTTTAGCTCGGTTTACATCTGCAGTAGCTTAACAGCCAGCTCCCTCACTCCAAGCATGTGAGTGGGGTGGGGTTCATCAGTGAAACAAACATTTATTTTTAAGTAAACAGCTCTTTTTATAGACTAGCACACACTGGTGAGACCCACAGAGCACAGATAATGACGAGTACCCTTTACCTGCTTGTACAACTGACTTAAGTTTTCAGCCTTTCTCTGATAATCAAATGACCATTCATGGGTCTGCATGGAATGAAACAGTCTTTATCCCACCCGATTCCTTCCAACACCTCTCTAGAGTTTTCTTTGTCTGCATGACTATTCATTCCACTTTCCTGAACAATAATTGGCACTTTATCATCCAAAGAAATCCAGAAAGTGAAGAAAGGAGCCTCGTCCTGCTTTCCTCTCCATCAGGAGCTGGAGGACTTCTATCAAATGAAGCACCTGCCTGCCTCAAGTTCTTCTGGGCTCCTGTTTACCTACCTTGTTTACTTGCCAAACTACCAAAGTGACAAAATGAATCGAAGAATAAGCCTTTCACTTTTCTCAGCCAAGAAGTTTTTGCTCAGCAAAACAGTCCTGAGTATTTTTGCCCTAGAGTCACACCCAAGACATTCAATCTGCACACAGAGCCTGAGGACTCAAGGAATGGCCTAATGGTTCTATTTATGTGCCACTTTTAAATCATTGACCCCTGCACAAACCTATTAACATTATTAGCATTTCTTTGAGTTAGCGTGGGAACTATACATAAAACTTCTAAATAGAGATTCAAGCCCTAGAACTGTTACTCAGTTATACCTGACATTGGGGCATTCTCCTAGGAATCAGTTCTCCTGGACTGAAGCTGATGCCGGAGCTCAGATAATCTAAGAACACTGGACTTGAAGAGACTCAATGTCCTTCCTGTGGCCTGGTTTGCACTCAATTCCTTGATCTCTTCTACTCTACCAGAAACAAGGAAGTGCTTATTGAGTTTCTCTCTTTTTCTGTACTGGGAATGGAGCCCAAGGGCGCTTTCCCAATGAGCTACATCCCCAGTCCTTTTCATTTTGATACAGACTACTCACTAAGTTGCTGAGGCTGGCCTTGAATTTGGGATCCTCCTGCCTGAGCCTCCCAAGCCACTGGGATTACAGGCACGTGCTGGGTGCCACTGTATCTGCCCTATAATTAGTCTTAATGTCTTCTTATCAGAATGACTTACTTTCCTACTCTGTCATCTTCAGAGGAAATAAGTATGAAAATTTCTTAAATAGTCCTCAACTTTTCAATTCCATGTTCTAGGGGATTTCTTCAAAGAGAAAACAATCTCATTTTATCTTTAAACTAGAATAAAAGGACACATAGTAGCCCTGTCCTTTAATAAACAAAGGGGTTCAGGGGTGCAGATATATGGTAGAGCATGTGCTTAGCATGCAGAAGGCCCTGAGTTCAATCCCCATCACTGAAAATAAAAATAAAAAGCTAGGGGCGGAGAGAGTGCTGGGTGTGGTGGTGCACGCCTGCACTGCCAGCAGTTTGGGAGGCGGAAGCAGGAGGACATCAAGCTTGAGACCTCAGCAACTCAGCAAGACCCTAAACAATTTAGTGAGAACCTGCCTCAAAAAAATAAAATAAAAAAGAGCTGGGGATGTAGCTCCATGGTGAAGCACCACTGAGTTTAATCCCAGTGTCCCTCCCAAAAAGTGGGGGGTAGTGTTACTATCATCTACTACAACATCCAGGGATATTCTTCCAAGTGCTATTATTGTAAAATAAATCACCCCCAAAACTTAGTGGGGAAGAATTGTTTTACTGTGGGTCAGGAATTTGGATAGGAACCCGTGGCTTTGGCCGTAGCCGGGACTCTGGCTGGTGGATGATCCTGACTGTTGGCGAGACCTCGGTATGCCTGTCAACAGGAACCTCCGCAGGTGGCTCCCCCTGCCAACCCACCATGGTCTCTCCAGCTGGGCCAATTGGGCTTCTTAGCAACGTGGCAGCTGAGTTGGAAGAGTAGACACCCCAGAAGAGCAGGGTGAGTGTGCGTGGTTCGTGATCGTGCCGCAGGAACCACCTGGTATTACTTTCACCACGCTCACTGGTCAAGAGCGTCACAAAGAGGAGTGTCAAAGTCACATTGTAAATGAGCGTGCGGGATGGGAGATATGGTGGATACCTTGCAAAACAGAATGGCACCCACGGGGAGGAGAGTCCTCCCCAAATCTGATTTATTTGGTGATCTGGTATTACCAATTTTAAACTATCTCTAAGAAGATGGGGGGAAGTTATACGATATGTGTTAGGACAGCTGTCTCAGCCAACACGGTGTGAGCTGATGGCTTCTACAGCCTCTCAATACATCTCCGTGTCAGAATAAGCATAGGGGTGGTTTTCCAAGGAGCAGTCTATTCTATGAGACTGTCTACAAGAACCTATTAAAGTGAATCATGTGTGGCATTAATAGCGGATCAGTACCAAAGACTGACTGCCCGCCAGTGGCCATTGATTGCTGCTTTTCGCATTTCTGACCTGGTAGAATACTTTTTACCCTTAAGCACACGGAACACTCAAGCTCTACTTATTATGCTCTCATAACGATTTACAGAGTCAACCCTAAGAGTCTACCCTCAAAACAAGTTCACATGATAATTCTTAGTAAGGTAAACAGTTTAGCAAACAGAGGGTACAGCCACTGTTCAAAAGGGCAGTGACAGAGGTACTGAGGTCAAGAGCTAAACAACCGTGCTCAGAGGACTACAGCTACGCCAAGAGCCTGAAATTTCACCCTCCAAATCCTAGCTTTCTGATTATTCCAATTTATGTCTTCAGCCAAGGTCTCCTCCCTAAACGCCAGATGCACATATTTAAGAGTCTACTGGATTATCAGACCCGCAGACATCCGCTAGGTCTCCTGTTCCTTTTCTGTCTCACGGATCGACCACAGTATCTGACATACGCTGCCCTTGTCCCTGGGCTTAGAATGATTCCTAGCATGTAGTAGGTGGTCAGCAATACTATTTGATTTAAGAAATGATGACTTATTAGTACCCAAGTAAACCACAAAGCCAGAGGAAACGAGTGCCTGCAAACAGGGTGGAAGTGGCTGGCTGGGGAGAAAAGCAGCCCCAAGATGCTGCTAGATGTTAAATTCATCACAAAGTATAAAATAAGCAAGCCAGGCACAGTGGCACACGCCTATAATCCCAGCACTTTTGGAGGCTGAGACAGGAGACTCGCGAGTTCAAAGCCAGCCTCAGCAAGGGCGAGGCGCTAAGCAACTCAGTGAGACCCTGTCTCTACATAAAACACAAAATAGGGCTGGGGATGGTGGCTCAGTGGTAGAGCACTTGCCTAGCATGTGTGAGGCACTGGGGTCGAATCTCAGCACCACATATAAATAAATAAATAAATAAATAAATAAATAAATAAAATGAAGTCCACTGACAACTAAAAAACAATCACAAAGCTCAATGGCGCTACCTAAACCACATCAGAATCATGGTAGAAGAGCTTCTAAAATTATAGATTCTTGAAAATAAATAAATAGATAGCAAATTACTAATTCTCAGACTTGCCAATTTGGAAAGTGATGAGATAAACACCCAACATCCAATCTGGGTACAGTCTTTGAGATGCACTTTTAAACAGAGATTAGAATGAAAAAAGACCTACAGGTGACTGACTAATCATGCTGCCCTCTGCTAAAGAACAGAATGGGTTAAAACAACCCTCCACGTAGTACCTATAAAAGGCTCCCTTCCATCCTTAATGTAGATCTATCCCTTTAGAGGAGACAAATGCCTCCAGCTCTCAGAGCTTGCTGTCACCAGCCATTAAATCCACCCAATTCTATTCTGATTTTATGCTCTCCAAGAAACCTGGAACAGAAATTAGCTTGCCACAGAGATTAGCCTACGGGAAGAGAATGTACAGATCAGCAAATACAAATATGCAGTCTCCTTATGAAAATCCATCTCACTCGGAGTTCAAGTTTTGCTTTCTGGGGCTGGGGACAAGACCCTGGATTTGATCCCTAGCACTCCTCACCACCCTGCCCCAGGTGCATTTATTTCTGTTTATTCATTCGTCTTGGGAGTTTGGTTAGTGTGAGGCACTTCCAGGCACACTGAAAACCATGGAATTCTGTTGAGCTGAGGTTCCAATGCTGATGGCCTTATCGAGACTATGCCAGCTAAGGAGAAACAGGAGGAGACCGAAGTGACAGGAGGTTGGAGTTTTACGTTCATGTTAAGTGAAAAAAAAAAATTAAAAAGACCTGAAAAAGAAATGAGACTGAAATACTGGCACGGTGGCCACCGCCTTCTGCAGGTCCAGGGTCTCTTACAGGCTCTCCAGGTAAAGCCATGTCCTTATAGGGATCTGGGCCAGTCTGCTTTCTCCAGCTCCTCGCCACATGGCCGGCTCACCTGACAGCTCTATGTCCTCCCACACGCCCGGGCCTCTGGACCATCGCTGGGACCACGCTTCTGCCTGGATGCCCCTACTGCCCTCTCACCTCCACCTGTCTTTGAGGACTTTGCTTGGTGCCGCTCCTCGCCCAGCTGGGCTACGCTCCCGTGCACACATTCCCTCCACCGTCCCCACCACACGGCACTGTAGCTTCTGGTATGTCTCTGCATCTACAGGCTACAAACTATCCTGGAGCAAGAACCTCGTCTTAGTAGGACATGGCAGCCTGCACCTGGGTCCCAGCTATTTGGGAGGCTGGGGTGGGAGGACTGCTTGAGTCCAGAAGTTCAAGGCCAGCCTAGGCAGCACAAAAAGAGCCTGTTTAAAAAAAAAAAAAAAAAGGAACCATATGTTGGCACTTAGTAGATGCTCAAAAAATACATAGTAAGGGATAAAATAAGTCCTGAACATAGTCACTGTTTTTCTCTCTTATTTGGAAATTATTTTTGTAATTTCATTTAGTTTCTTCTCCTCCTCCTCCTTCTTTCTTTCTTTCTTTTTTCTTGATACTAGGGATTGAACCCAGGGGTGCCTACCACTGAGCTATACCCCCAGCCCATAAAAGACAAATCTGACATGCACATATACTCTCATGAAATTCAAATGCCCTTGGCACTGTCAAGAGCACCATCAGGAATGTCCCTATATATCTTCCCCAATGCAAATATTTTAAAATCTCTTAGCTGTCTTTGTTGAGAAAAAAATCAATCCCAAACTAAATTGATAACATAGAATAATTTATTAGATTCCTCAAGTGGCAAATATCCAGTTTTTTTTTTGTTGTTATTTTTTGGTTTTTGGTGGGGATTGAACTCAGAGGCCCTTGAACACTGAGCCACATCCTCAGCCCTATTTTGTATTCTATGTAGAGACAGGGTCTCAGTTGCTTAGCGCCTCTTGCTATTGCTGAGGCTGGCTTTGAATCTGCAATCCTCCTGCCTCAGCCTTCCAAGCCGCTGGGATTATAGGTGTGCGCCACTGCGCCCGGCATATCTAGCTTTTTGCAGGGTGAAATAATGTGACTTCAGCAGAACTTTTTTTAAAAAGTGGTAAAAACAGAATGAGATGGACGTCATCACCCTAGGTACATGTAGGATGACAGGAGTGGTGTGACTCTATTTCATGCACAAGCAGAGAAATGTGCTCCATGTGTGTACTATGAATCAAAATGCATTCTGCTGTCATGTATAACTAATTAGAACAAATAAATAAATTTTTTAAAAAGGAAACAAAGTAAAAATAAAGAGCTGGGCGCGGTGGCTCAAGCCTGTAATCCCAGCACTTAGGGAGGCTGAGACAGGAGAATCGTGAGTTCAAAGCCAGCCTCAGCGAGGCACTAAGCAACTCAGTGAGACCCTGTCTCTACATAAAAAACACAAAGTGGGGCTGGGGATGTGGCTCAGTGGTTGAGTATCCCTGAGTTCAATCCCCGGTACCAAAAAAAAAAAAAAAAGAAAAAAGAAAAAAAAAATAAAGAGAACTATAACCTCTAGGGATAGATTAAACAATCTCTTCAGTAGACCCCAGTATATGGCAAAACTGTATATTTAGTGTTTTGGCGTGCATTTTGTATATTTTTTTTTTTTAAAGAAAAAGATAGCTATGCAGTTGATATGAACTCCCAAATCCATATTACTTTCCAAAGCAATGATTTCTAGGCACTTTCCTAATATCAGGTCATTTTATTTTTGTACTAGGATTGAACATGGGGGTGCTTAACCACTGAGCCACATCCCCAGGCCTTTTTATTTAATTTATTTATTTGTATGTGGTGCTCAGAATCGAGCCCAGTGCCTCATGCATGCTAGGCAAGCGCTCTACCACTAAGCCACAACCCCAGAACTGCCCTTTTTAATATTTTGTTTAGAGACAAGGTCTTGCTAAGTTGCTGAGGCTGGCCTCAAACTAATGATCCTCCTGCCTCAGCCTCCTAAGTATTGGAGATTACAGGCATTTGCCACCACATCCGGCTTCAGGTTATTTTATTTTAAACACATATACAGACTTTTAGGACCAGGACTTTTTGTAAAAATCAGAAGGTGAGGACAGGAACCACTCACTCTTTAGGATACCTGCTTGCATCAGGAGAGTCTCCAACAGTCTGTTCCAAGAGTTGGGTTTCTCCCTCCACCCGCCCAGTCATTATAGTAACAGGCATTTACTCATCGCCTCTCCTCCAAGAATCTCACAGCACTTTCCCAACAAGCCTGCATTGCCGTGCCTCGTTGTGAAGAGAAAGGCAAGCACCATCATTCCATACCAATAGCCAAGGAAGGCAGGGACAGAGATGCAAGGACTTGCCCAAGGCACATTAGGCAAGGGGGGGCGCCTGGCCTGAGCCTCCTGAGCTGCACACTCGGCCAGGAGCACCCAGAACCTTCTCTCAAGGGAAGCAATGCATTCAGGAACATGCTCTCAATTTGGCTGTTCGAATAGAAGAAGGGGGAAGCCAGGCGCGGTGGCCACACCTGTAATCCCAGCACTTAGGGAGGCTGAGACGCGAGAATCATGAGTTCAAAGCCAGCCTCAGCAACGGCGAGGTGCTAAGCGACTCAGTGAGACCCTGTCTCTACATAAAACACAAAATAGGGCTGGGGATGTGGCTCAGCGGTCGAGTGCCCCTGAGTTCAATCTCCAGTACCAAAAAAAAAAAAAAAAAAAAAGAAGAAGAAGAAGAAGAGGGAAAGCTTCCTCCAAAGGTGCCAAGTTTTCTTTCACAATAGATACAAGAGAAAATGGTTATTTTCTTGTTCCTCAAGAACCAAAACTTTTGTTGTTTTCTGGTTTTGTTTTAATCTGGGGGATTGAAACCAGGGGCAAGAACACACAGTAAAGTCCCCAGCCCCACCTCCTTTTTTGAGACAGGAGCTCACCAAGTTGCCCAGGCTGGCCTTGAACTTATGATCCTCCTGCCTCAGCCTCCTGAGTCACTGGCATTATAGGCCTGTGCCACCACACCCAGTAAGAAGAAGCAAAATGGAAAGTCCTGTGTGTGACATGCAGAGTACCCACAAAGAGGCCAATACCAAACCCCTTGCCCTTTCTCAATTAGAAATTCTTTGAACTGGTAGAGCACTTGCCTAGCGTGTGTGAGGCTGAGTTCCATCCCCAGCACTGCAGAATAAGTCAAGAAAGAAATTCTTTCACCAAGGCATACTTAGTTAGATACAAAGTCGGAAATTTGATACTACTAATTAGGACTCAGACAAACTAATCTCTTTAAATTAGAAAATGCGGGGGATTCGGGGGACTGAGGGTGTAGCTCAGTGGTAGAGCACTTGCCTAGCATGCAGGAGGCCTGGGGTTTGATCTCCAGCACCAAACCCCCAAAACTTTGGATTTGAAAAGAGAGGACCACTTAGCATCAGCAAACAGCCAGCTGGTGGTTAAACTCCATTCATGACTGTTTCTACAAGGTCTGTCAGCTGTGGGCGTCATGGATTCTCAATGATTCTCAATAGGAGAGGTACCAAGTGTTTCACAAGCAAAACCTGCCGCAGTGACGACACGGGGGTGAGCTACCCATACAGAGGGTGCAGTTTTTAAAACTACTATCAACTTACTTTGTGTCAGGAAAAGAACAAAACAAAACAAAAGCAAACAACTTGTAGCACTAGCAGTAGCACCCGCTGTTTGGGTGAGCCTGGGGAGCAACCTCGGCTCTGAGATTCAACCGTAAGGTGGAGACAAGGGGCAAATGCACCAGGTCCTTCTTAGGTTATGGAAGGCTGTGTTGAAATCCCCTCCTCAAGGTGCACTAGGCACTTGACAAACGTCAGTTCTCTTCTATGTTCATGTTTTAAAAGATGAGGGAGAATTCTGGTTCTTTGTATGAGTCTTCACAAAAGCAAGGCAGCAGAAGAACGTTACCTACCACGTGTAGCACCGAGGACTGAGGGCTCTGAAGGGATATGTAGACGCAGGATGATGAAGGCCGGGCTGGCATTGTGGCGCAGTGGCAGAGCACTTGCCTCGCATGCGTGGGGCGCTGGGTGCGATCCTCAGCACCACATAAAAATAAATAAATAAAGATATTGTGTCCATCTACAACTAAAAAAATATTAAAAAAAAAAAAAAGATGATGAAGGCCAAAATTTCATCATCTGCAAAGGTGGGTCATAAGTACACAGGGGTTCGTAATATTGTTTTCTCTAAGTTCGTGTGAAAATGTCTACATGAAAAAGTTCAAACAATAGCCGGGTACAAAGGCTATTGTACCTATAATAAGTACCTATAATCCCAGAGACTTGGGAGGCTGAGGCAGGAGGATCCCAAGCCAACCTCAGCAACTTAGCAAGATGACTAGGATGTAGCTTAATAGTAAAGCGCCCCTGGGTTTAATCCCTAGTAACAACAACAACAACAAAAAGTTCAAACAACAATAATTTTTAAAGTTATGAACTTAAAAGAAAAAGTGTTTGGAGGGGTGCTGGGACTATAGCTCAGCGTTTGTGTTTTGCCTGGGATGTGTAAGGACCTGAGTTCCATCCCTAGCACTGCAAAAAAAGAAAAGAAAAAAGAAAAAAAGAAGGGAACGTACAGCCTGAAAGACCTTGGGTTGAATTCCTGCTTTCTCTTCCGTGAACTTGGGCAAATTATTTTACACTTGAGCCTCAATTCCTCTCTCATGAAACGAGGGTATACGAGTGGTGTGACTGATGCACAAAGGAGCCACTGCCCAGCTGTGAGGCGTGTCCCCCCGAGGGCTGCCTGTCTTCTGAGCTGAGGTCATATTTTCTACAGTACCCCAGCCTACCGCTGAGCAAGATGGTAGCCAGGGTCCCACTCTTTTTTTTTTTTAAATTTATTTATTTTTAGTTGTAGGTAGACAGAATATCTTTATTTTATTTTTATGTGGTGCTGAGGATCGAACCCAGTGCCTCACACATGCTAGGTGAGCACGCTACCACTGCGCCATAACCCCAGCCCCAGGGTCCCACTCTTCATGGCGTGAACCTTGGCTAATAAATGAGCTAGGCAGAGTCTGACCATTTCCACCCAATGCAAGACTCCCTGACCGGTAATCTCTGCTCTGGAGCACACATTGGCCTGGTGTTCCCATCTGGTGGTTTCCTCCCTTTTCCTGTCACAGGGCTACTCCCCAGTTGACCTTCTGCACTGACACCATCCCAGCACCTAGTGCGGCACTGAGGACTTGTGCAGCAGGAATGAATGATGGGTGTGAAATACTCTGCACACTCTGGGGAGGCCGCAGGCTCTCAAAAAACTCAACTATAACAGCAATTATCAACAGTGCTTTGCTGTGATCGGCACCCACCGTCCAGGTGAAATGTTACCAGATCTCCAGAGTTGATGCATGTATAAGCTGTTACCATTTTTAGAAAATACAAACTACAGAAGTACAAATGGAAACTGTAACCGCTGAAGCAGATATTAAAAAAAAAACCATAAAAGCTAGTTTAAAAGAACTAAGAACTATTAAAACTCTAATTCTGAGCTGGGCACAGGAATGCATGCTTCTAATCCCAGCCGTCCGGGAGACAGGCAGGAAGATCACAGGTTCAAAGCCAGCCTCAGCATTTAGCAAGACCCTAAGCAACTCACTGAGACCCTGTCTCTAAATAAAATATAAAAATGGGCTGGGGCCGGGCACGGTGCCACAAGCCTGTAATCCCAGCACTTAGGGAGGCTGAGACAGGAGAATTGCAAGTTAAAAGCCAGCCTCAGCAACAGTGAGGCGCTAAGCAACTCAGTGAGACCCTGTCTCTACATAAAACACAAAACAGGGCTGGGGATGTGGCTCAGTGGTCGAGTGCCCCTGAGTTCAATCCCTGGTACCAAAAAAAAAAAAAAAAAAAAATTAATTCTGGCTGGGTGTGATGGCCCACATCTATAATCTTAGCAATTTTAGCAATCTGAGGCTGAGGCAGGAGGTTTGCGAGTTCAAAGCCAGCCTGCGCAACTTAGCGAAACCCTGCATCAAAATGAAAAAAATAAATAGGGATGTAGCTCAGTGATAAAGTGCCTCTGAGTTTGATCCCCAGTATCAAACAAAAATAAAAACAAAACAAAAAGACTAGTTCTGATTACTAGAATGGCATGTTCTAATTTTAAAAAAAGGAAAGGAACACCATATAGCTTATGTAATGTTACAATCTAAATGTGAAAGGTCTTATGGCTTTTGCAATAAGGAAATGAAATCCCATCCACATTTCTTTTCTTTGTGGTTGGTTGGTATCTATTTCGAGTATTCAACAACAGAAGTTCTTAAATACTACCTAAATTCAACACAAAATCTTACAAATAGGTCTATAAGATAAAAGTTGGTTCTGGGCTGGGGCTGTAGCTCAGTGGTAGAGCACTTGCCTAGCATGTGTGAGGCACTGGGTTTGATCCTCAGCACCACATGAAAATAAATAAAAGCAATTTTGTCCATCTATAACTTCAAAAAATTTTTTAAAGTTGCTTCTAATTGGAAGACCATGGTTAATCAACATTTTTTAAAAATCTTGTGGCACCAACCTGTAATCCCAGCACTTAGGGAGGCTGAGACAGGAGAATCATGAATTCAAAGCCAGCCTCAGCAACAGCGAGGTGCTAAGCAACTCAGTGAGACCCTGTCTCTACATAAAACACAAAATAGGGCTGGGGATGTGGCTCAGTGGTCGAGTGCCCCTGAGTTCAATCCCTAGAACCAAAAAAAAAAAAAAAAAAAATCTTGTAATCTCTGAGATGGGAGGGTCATTGAGTTCAGGAGTTCAAGACCAGCCTGGGCAACACAGGAAAACACTTCAAAACAACTAACAATTGTTAGCAGTATTGCATTTTTAAAACCTCATATATCTCCAAATTACTCTCTAATAGAATGTGCATATTTGGCTTCTCATGATTTAAAAAATGTTTAAACCTGACCTACCGTGAGGCTATAGCTAGGAAGAGTACACATTGCTGAAACAGGAGACAAATATTTCCTCATAAACACAAATTCCAGGAGATTTCACACCCACATTCTAAAATCTAATTAGATTAATTTCCCAGGGCACTCATTTATTCTCGGTAGCATGCAATTTTTAAGTGTCAAAATAAAACCTTATTTTTAAATGTGGGTGGTATTGATGAAGGAGCGTGAGCAATCCCTGCAGGAAGCAATGTCAGCCAGAGCTGGGAAGCAGGTGATGCCTGGATAGTCCTTCCAGAAGCACCTTCCACGGCCCACCACTGTAAAGTGAGTGGCAGTGTGGTCACATGGCAAGGGAGGACACTTACAAAACTCCCTGTGGGGCTAAAAAGGAGTTTTACCTACGGAAGTGCAGCACAGGCATTTTGTAGGATCCTGTCTAACATATGAGGCAAGAGCAACAGGCTGATGTGAACACAGAACCACCAAGCCTCCCAGGTTTTGTGGCCCAGGGCACTGAGCCTGAGGCCTGTGCTTTACCATTGGCTAACAGAAGTGTGGGTGCTGTGTGTTGGAATGCAGAAGACGGAATTCATCTCCTCCGTCCTTTCTTCTATGAACTTCTATCCTGTTCCCATTTCTGGGGAAGTGCTACCTTGCCTGGCAATCTTGCTATGTTCTTCCCAAACAGGAATCTTGGAAGGGCAAAGAAGAAAGGGCAGGACAGCTGTGGACGGTTGTTAGGGCCATCCACTCCAATTTAGCCATCAAAGGCGGCAAAAAGAGGTCATAATTCTCCAAAACCTGGAACTGTTAATAATTACTTCAAGATTTAAAAAGATGAAGTATTGCCTTCTTTAAAATTTTAACACATTTTAAACTGTTCTATATAAACATACCTATACTTATCAGGCCTGAGTAGCATGAACCACAGAAGTAGTAACTTTTCAACCTGACTGAAAAGTCAGAGCTTCCGGGGGGTAGCTGGGGGGGTGGGGAGGGGGCATCCGCCTAGAAGGCCGAGGCCTCAGGCTCCATCCCCAGCACCGAGGAGCACAAAAGGTACCTAGATGGCCTATGTTTATGGGTGGGGGGACAGAGGAAATGAGATGTCTCTGCACCTCCCACTCAACTCTGCTGTGAACCTAAAGCTGCTCTAAAAAAAGACTATTTCTTTAAAAAGGTGTCTAGAACTATTTAAAGCTGACAATTACAACTTTTAAAGGGCAGAAAGGCATTATAATGACCTTCTTATGGTTTAAAAAAGTAAACATTAAAACCAAAGAAAAAAAAGAACTTGATCATTCATTTAGTAAATATTTACTGAATTCCTACATGGAGCCAGGCATTGTTCCCAGGACAGTAGGCAGGTAATTCTTTTTTTTTTGGTACTGGAGATTGAACTCGGGAGCACTCGACCCCTGAGCCACATCCCCAGCCCTATTTTGTGTTTTATGTAGAGACAGGGTCTCACCGAGTTGCTTAGCGCCTCGCCGTTGCTGAGGCTGGCTTTGAACTCACGATCCTCCTGCCTCAGCCTCCCTAAGTGCTGGGATTACAGGCTTGAGCCACTGCGCCCGGCTTCAAAGTGCATGCTACAATGTGTGCCCACATCTTCAACATAGGTAATGTACATTATATGCTTGACATTGTCCTGAAAACACAAGTAAAAAAAGATTAACACATAATCTACTCAGGTGGCTTCTTATTAGCTAGCCAGCATGCATTATGAGGGCCCCTGTTCTCTTTCTTGTACGCTGGCTGCTGCATTTCTCAGTAGCACCTGAGCAAAGAGGACACTGGGCAACAGCAAAACCAGATCTGTTGATGAAGAATCTGTGAGCTGCAGGCCTGGACTGGTGGCAGAGCTAAAATTTGCAAGCCAGGCGTGGTGTTGCAAGCCTGTAATCCCAGCACTTAGGGAGGCTGAGACAGGAGAATCGCGAGTTCAAAGCCAGCCTCAGCAACGGCGAGGTGCTAAACAACTCAGTGAGACCCTGTCTCTACATAAAACACAAAATAGGGCTGGGGATGTGGCTCAGTGGTCGAGTGCCCCTGAGTTTAATCTCCAGTACCAAAAATAAAATAAAATAAAATAAAATTTGTAGTGGATCTATGTGTATGTCACACTAATGAGCCAGCTAATCAAAAGCTGAACTGACACTTGAATAACCTGTCACTGCTTTCCAATAAATAGGTACCAAAAAAACCACTCTAGGGGCTGGGATGGTGGCTCAGTGGTAGAGCGCTTGCCTAGCATGCGTGAGTCACTGGGTTCGATCCTTAGCACCACATATAAATAAATAAAAAATAAAAAAAGGTCCATCAACAACTAAAAAAAAAATTTTTTTTAAAGTATTACTTTAAAAAACAAACAAACAAACAAACAAAAACACTCTAACACTCTTGCTTTGCCATCTCTCCAATGACCAGTCACAATTTCAACAAGGTGGTGGACAAATTCACCCTGTTGACATTACTTTTTTAACCAAGTGTTAAGTAAATGCATTTTGGCTTCTTCTTCTTCTTCTTTCTTTCAGTTGGTGTTGCTGGGGCTTGAGCCCAGGGCCTCACACAAGCACTACACCGGGGAGCCACATCCCCAGGCCCATCCGGGTTAATCTTACGTAGAAACAAAAATGTCAGCATTTGCCCGCATGCATGAGGCCTCAGGGTTCAATCCCTAGCACTGCAACAAAATCAAGAAAGAAGAAAGAAAAGAAATACAAATGTTTTATTTTGATTCTGATGTTGCAGCCTAAAGGTAAAAATCTACTTTATCTGCTTTTATAGAAAGAAGTAGAGATCCTTCAATATATATTGTTACTTACAACAGACTCAAACAGGGGCCTTGCATAGTAGCTGTTCAATAAAAAAAAATTTTTTAGATTTTTTTTAGTTGTCAATGGAATTTATTTATTTATGTGAGGTGCTGAGAATCGAACCCAGTGCCTCTAGGCAAGCACTCTACCTCTGAGCCACAACCTCAGCTCCAATAAAATTTTTTAAAAAATTTAAAGATGATCTTATGAAGAGTCATACAGAAATATTATTTACATATTTTATTATATATATTTATGTATTTATTATATATATTTATACATTTTAAAAATTATATATATGTATATTTTTGAACCCAGGGGCACTTAAACACTGTGCCACATTCCTAGCACCCTCCCTTTAATTATTTTTTTAGTTTGAGACAGAGTCTCACTAAGTTGCTGAAGCTGGGTCTCAAACCTGGGTTCCTCCTGCCTCAGTCTCTCAGGTTGCTAGGATTACAGAGATGCACCACTGCACCCAGCCAGAAATAATTTTATTCAAACCTAATTTCCTTCTTTTTTTTTTTAACTTTTAAAAACTTCATTAGTGCCGGGCACGGTGGCTCAAGCCTGTAATCCCAGCACTTAGGGAGGCTGAGACAGGAGGATCGCGAGTTCAAAGCCAGCCTCAGCAACGGCGAGGCGCTAAGCAACTCAGTGAGACCCTGTCTCTACATAAAACACAAAATAGGGCTGGGGATGTGGCTCAGTGGTCGAGTGCCCCTGAGTTCAATCCCCGGTACCAAAAAAAAAATAAAAAAATAAAAAAAAAAACTTCATTAGTTTACTTTTTTATGTGGTGCTGAGGATCAACCCCGGTGTCTCACACGTGCTAGGCAAGCACTCTGCCACTGAGCTACAAGCCCAGCCCCAAACCTAATTTCTTTAGAATATCCATTTATACTTTTTTATGACATTCTGATACAAAAAACGAAAAGCCCAGTGTGAGGCTAGAGATGGAGTTCAATGGTGGAGCCCTCCCAGAGCATGTGCAAGGCCCAGGTCCAATCCCCAGGACCACATCAAGACAAAACAAAAGCCCCATTTAAATATAAACTAATCCAATAAATTTATTACCAATTACAGGTTTTGAGTTCATTTCTGTAGTTGTGTGATAACTTCCTGATAATGACAATTTCTCAAAAATGTCCCAGAATACGATTTACTTTTTTTTTTTTTTTTTGGTACTGGGGATTGAACTCAGGGGTACTTGACCACTGAGCCACACCCCTAGCCCTATTTTTTGTGTTTTATGTAGAGACAGGGTCTCACTGAGTTGCTTAGCGCCTCACCATTGCTGAGGCTGGCTTTGAACTCGCGATTCTCCTGTCTCAACCTCCCTAAGTGCTGGGATTACAGGTGTGCGCCACCGCGCCCAGCTTCACGATTTACTTTTATAAAATATTCAAAGAACAAGAGAAAGGTTTTACTCCCTCTAGAAAGCAGGATGTGGCTTCAGAGCAGGCCTTTAATGTGAAATGCATTTGTTTTTACTTCCTGTGGGCTGGGGATCAAACCCAGGCCCTTGCACAGGCTAGATCAGTGCTCTACCACCAAGCTACACCCCAGCCCCGGAAACTTCAGTTTTAAAAAGCCTACATGGACTTTAACTAAAATCCTAAAATGTGTGCAAAGTCTGATTGCATTTGTGAAGGTCCATGCAAGCTGCAACCACCTGTCACAAATAACTTAGGGCCGCCCAAACCATAGCTCTGTCCCTCCATCTAGAAGTCCAACTCTGCCAAGTTATGCTTTAGTGCCCATCATTATCTCATTACACATGTGCATGATCCCAAACCACTATTTAAGGAAAACCCTCAATCACTGTGTTCCTCTGGGCTGCCCAGTGCGCCGCAATCTCGAGGCTCTGACCACCAGCAATGGGGGCTTGTTCTTCAGCTCCAACTGCTTTTATGTTTTAATCTCAAGAAGCTACTAATAAGTCAAGGCAGCTGAAGACAGGCCTTTTGCTGCCCTGTATGTCTTTGCATTTCAAATTAAAACTAAAAATGTGCCCTTCTTCAGCCCTGCAATACTGTGCTCTTTCCTTTGCCTCTATACATCATCGGTGAGCTGCTCCAGGCAGAGCTCCCCGGCACAGGACCGCACAGGGAAACCAACCTCGGTACTACAGACCCACTGACCGGTTCACTCTTCCTCATGGGTTTATAAGTGAAAGAAAATGTTCAAATACTTCACACTTTCCCCCTTAAAATGTTTTCCAAGCTGGCGCGGTGGCGCACATCTGTAATCCCAGCACTTAGGGAGGCTGAGACAGGAGGATTGCGAGTTCAAAGCCAGCCTCAGCAACGGCGAGGCGCTAAGCAACTCAGTGAGACCCTGTCTCTACATAAAACACAAAATAGGGCTGGGGATGTGGCTCAGTGGTCGAGTGCCCCTGAGTTCAATCTCCAGTACCAAAAAAAAAAAAAGTTTTACAATTATTCTCATGTAGACATGTCAAGCATACACAGTAGAAGGAACACTATCGGGAACTCTTCTACATCAACCACCCAATTTTAGTAATTATCAATCCAGACCAATTTTGTTTCCATATCCTCTGCCACTGCCACTGAGAATTCTGAGGCAAACCCAAGATTTCGTATCATTCGTATACATTTCAGTCCCCATTTATTTGATATTGGTATGCTATAGCCACACATCCTAGTGGGATGCCTTACGCCATATTGCTACCTACACATAATTTCCTCGATCTCATTCCCAGCACCTCTCCTCCTGCCGGGACGGGACGCCTGTCCTGTCTTTCTTCCCCTCCCTCCGCTCTCAAAAGAAATATTTACAGGATGATGCAGGCAATGGGAGCTATTTCATGGTTTCTTCCCCTGGCCACCTCCCCTTGTCTGAGACACCTGCTGTGACACTCACTGACGTCACTATGGAATGCCTGCCTCCATATTGGTTTTTTTTCACTCCATAAATCCATCCTTCTGTTTAAACACCAGAGGGGAAAAATTCTATTCTCTTGATGAGGATTAGTTCTGATTTGCTCCCCCATCCCCAAATAACCTAAAAAGAGAAAAGGGAGCAGGGCCCAGAGGTACCTACCTATAATCCCAGCAACTGTGGAGGCTGAGACAGGAGGATCTCAAGTTTGAGGCCAGCCTCAGGAATTTAGTGGCTCTGTCTCAAAATAAAAAATAAAAAGGACTGGGGGTGTAGCTTTGTGGTAAATTACCCCTGAATTCAATAGTCAGTACAAAAAAAAAAATCAAAACAAGTGGAAGAGGCATTGATGCATTGAAGAGGAAAAACACACAGCACTTAAAAGGGTGGCTTTCCGCCTAATTAGGTGTGGGCAAATATTTAAAACTGTTAATTTATTTTCAAAATGGATATTTGTAAACATCAGCTGAAATTTTGTCATGAATCCCTTTAGACAGAGCGTGTTTATAAAATGAATTATCTTAATGTAAGGGAGCTATTGCCCTCAGGAGTTTAGTCTTACTAACAGTAGCTGCTTTGGAGTCTAAGGAATGGTTATGTAAAACAATTAAAGCCAAAAAATACTTCTTCAGGGAGGATGCGCTCTGTTTCTGTAACTCTCTAACCTTGTTTTATTTTGACATGAGATTTCCTGGCCTCATCCCAGACAGCAACCACCACCCCACACTTTCTCCTCCACACCCTGCACAAATGGAATTCCAAAAGGTGGGAAGCAGGCCCTTTGGAGTTGCTCTGGGCGACGCTCCTCTGGAGCACAGCTCAGAGCACTAATGGCGATTCTGGCGGCGGTTCCCGGGCCACTGCACGGCCGCCCCCAGCCCAGGGATTTCCCCAGGAACTCGGCGGAGGCAGGGAAACAATGTGGGTCCCAAGCAGCCTCTCCCCGCGGGTACGGCCTGCGAACTGCCTTGGGCCGCCTGGTGGCCCTGGACGCCGGCGACAGCTTCTAGACACCAAGCTGCTTGTGTACCCACCGCGCCCCCCAGGCTAAGGGCACCGGCCGGGACACCCCTCGGACACCCGCCGACCTTCCCCACTTGAAGCTGTCTCCTCCGGGCAGCAGATGCAGAAGCTGTGCCTGCGAACGCTCTCGCGCCACTGGACAGCGAAGTCCTCCGGCTCCTCTGCTCCTCCTGGGGCCAAGCGCGCAGCCCCTCAGATTCGGGACTCGAGTTGCCCCCAAAGGACTACGAGAGCGCCCCAACCGCCGCGCGTCTCAAGTCTCCGCTTCCGGAGGGGAGACCGCACTTCTCGTCCCTGACACCCCGAAACCCAAGGCGGGGACCCGGAGCCCTCCGCGACCGCCCCGCCCCCGGGGCAGCGCGGCATCCGCCGGCTCGGCGGCAGCGGGAAGGCGGCCCGGGAAGCCCCCGCCGGCGCCCGCACACACGCAGCCGGCAGCGCGCAGGGCCTCCGCGCCCCGGCCACGCCGCTCCCGGGCATCGCCCCGGGGACGAGGGCTCCTCCCAGCGCGCCCGCCGGCCTCGGGGTGCCGGGGAGCGGAGGCCGGCCCGCGCCCCACCAGGGGCCGCGGAGGACCCCGACCCGCGCCTTCCTCCAGGGCGGCGGGGTGACCCGGCCCCCTTCTTCTCCGGCCGACGGGACCCAACCCGCGTCCGCGGCTCAGGCCGGCGGGGACGCACCACTGCCCTCGCCTCCGAAGGCGAACTGGCTCGCACCTCCTGCGCGGCCGAGGCCAGCGGGGCCCCCGGGACCCGCGCGCGGCACCCTCCCCGCGGCCGGCGGCGCGGCCCCTCACTCACCCAGAGCTCAGTGCCCCAGCTCATGGTGCAGGGGGCGGGAAGGGCGCTCCGCGCGGCGGGCGCGGCTCTCCGGTCCCCCTCGCGGCGGTTGCCTCGCCCCTCGAGATCCCCGCGGCCGCAGAAAGACGGAGTCCGCGCGGCCGCCGCCCGCTCGGGATCGCGGCCCCGGCCCCTGATCTCCTCGGCCGGCTCCTCCTCCGGTCGCTCCACTGCAAAATGGCCCGAGGAAGCAGCAGCCGCGACCGCCGCAGCGCCTGCCCGCCCCACACCCGGAGAGCGAGGGAGGGGACGCGGGCAGGGACGCAGCGAGGGAGGGGACGTGGGCAGGGACGCAGCGAGGAAGGGCGGGCGGGGCCGCGCCGGGGGCGGGGCCGGCCTGACAGCTCGCGCACGCGCGGCCCCTCGCCCCCGGCCCGCCCACCCTTCCCCGGCTCGGGGCGCCGGGGCCAGTTGCCCAGGGGTCCGGAAGGACGCGGAGGGAGGCGCGCGGACCGCGGGCCCGGAAACCCCAAGGACTGTCAGGCTCTGCATTACTGATCGTCCTCCACTGAGGACGGCCGCTCGCCTTTGAACCTAGCCGGTCCCTGTTATTACCCAGGCTCCGACGAGGTCCGGTCCCCTCCACGGCCCGGCGCCGCCTGGGGCTTCAGAACAATACTTCCCCTGGCAGCCGTGCGCGCCGCCCAGTTTCTCAGGAGGCTCTTTCCCCACCGCGCAGCCACCGCGGAGGCCCGAGGAGCCCGGCGGACTTGCGCGGTGGGACCGGGGGCCTGGGACGTGACGTCGGGCACTGTAGCTGGGGACGTCCAGGCAGACCGCGACTAAGCAGCTCCGAAGGACCCAGGCGCGCACACCCCGTGATTTCAGTCTCTGTGAACAGAGATTTCTTACTTGTTTCGCCAAGGCTCTCAGACTTGAAATCACGTTCCCACCTGGGCAGAGCAGAGGCGCTGCTGCGTCCACAGAGCACTTGCCCGGTTCAAACCCACCGGCCCCCTACAAGAGCTGGGTGGTCTTGGACAATGCCTCCGCCTCTAGAAGCTCAGAGCCCGTCTCCCCCTGTGGTGGTGTGGCCCCAGGCGACGGAACCTGGCCTCGGGTTGGTAAACCCAGAGCGCACTTTATCTGGTCACTCGCTCCCGTTCCATCTGTTCTCAAGGTCCACACAAATATCTTTACGAGCTGTGGGGGATTTTTGGAGTTCAGAATTATTTCCTCAGAACCATTAGGCCCGTCCTCATAACTTCTCTTTTTCAGTTAATGCTACGACTGGATTCTTCCCTGAGCAAACGTGGACTCCCCAAACGGACCCCTATTTAAAAACTATTTCACAAGGATGCATTTTTCCAATCCCACCCTCCCCTCAACCTACTTATCATTCTCCTGCGTGACAGGGTGAAGTTGCAAACCCCTTGCAGATAAGCCTCCAAATCTACTTCCTTTGTTGAACAGTTACATTTAAACTGTCAAAGTTTGGGTCTGTCTTTTTTCAGTTACAAGCACCCACCTCCTTCCTTCCCACCTCCTTTTTGGGCGTCTGTTTAAATATTTTGCTCCCACAGTTACCAGGTCTCCATACTCTTTATTCCGGAGACTGCTAGAAATTTAACCATCAGAATGGCCAGCCACCTCCCTGCCAAGACAGATTAATAGCCAGGGTGCAGGGGAGGGCCTGCAAAGATAAACAACTCTGCACAGTTTAGTCTAACAGCTGGAAATGGTCATCGAAATGCAGGTTATCTACCAAGACCCTGCCTCAGAATCACAATTTCCCTTCCTTCCAAGCTTTACCCAAACACAATGATCTAATTGACTTCTTGGATATGTCTCAAAAATAGTGACCACTTGCAAAAATAGGTTAATCAGGAGGTAAAGCAACCTACTGCCTTAAAGAGAAGGAAGAGGAAAGGGGGTGGTGCGCCACATGAAGATGAAACTTTTTAAGATGAGTAAGCAGGAAACTGTTAGTTGTAGGAACCCATTTGAAGACACAGCAGAACTACATGGAACTGAGTTAATTATACCACACTACAAATATCTTTAACTGGATTAAGTTTTGGTGGTAACTGGAAAATGTTTGAAAGAGAATCTTCAAAAAATAAAGGAAAAAGTAACCATTACTCTTGAGGTGATGGAAACAATAGGGCCCAGGATGAAGGGAAATAAGTCAGCAGGAAAAAAGAATAAGTACTGTACAGTATTTTTTAGGAAGAACTAAACTCATTCTGTCTCCCTTAGAGTAAGAGGGAGTGGTCATAAGACCAGGGTTTCTCACTATGAAAACACTGTGATCTGACATACTTAGGAATCAGCTTTCTCCAAGGGTATTTATTCTAAACTCGGTCTATACAAATGCTGGAATGACCAAAGGGGTTAGTCTGGGATATATATACCTGTTCCACCTCTTGGTAATGTTTAGGGAACAGTGACTAACATGATCATCACAAAGTTAGGATAAGTGGGTGACTACATATATTGCTAATGAATAATCTGATCATGTGGAAAATATGAGCCCTGCCAAGCAGAACTGAGACCCTGTATAGGTTTCTGTGTAGTTAGACACAAACAATGGACTGGGTGTGGCACACACCTGTAATCCCAGTGACCCAGGAGGCTGAGGCAGGAGGATTGAAAGTTTGGGGCCAGCCTCAGCAATTTAGTGAGGCCTTGAGCAACTTAGTGAGACCCTGTCTCTAAAATAAAACACAAAATAGGGCTGGGGATGTAGCTCAGTGGTCGAGTGCCCCTGAGTTCAATCTCTGGTACAAAAAAAAAAGAAAGAAAGAAAAAAAAAAAGTTGGAGATGTGACTCAATGGGAAAAGTGTCCCTGGGTTCAATCCTCAGTACAAGGGGGCAGGGGAGAGCAAGCAATTGTATTAGGGTGGTGTTTGTTTGTTTTTGGTACAGGGGTTGAACTCAGGGGTTATTTGACCACTGAGCCACATCCCCAGCCCTATTTTGTGTTTTATTATAGAGACAAGGTCTCACTGATTTGCTTAGCACCTTGCTGTTGCTGAGGCTGGCTCTGAACTTGCGATTCTCCTGTCCCAAAGTGCTGGGATTACAGGCATCCGCCACCACGCCTGGCTTAGGTGAAAAAGAAGTTGGAGTAGGATAAAACTAGGAACTCTATGGTGTGCATACAATTTTAAAACTGCAACCAATTTTTATACCTGATCATTTAATTCCCCTGAAGGTCTGTAAAGATGTGCATATAATCAGAAAAAAACTAGCTGTCCTATGGCTGAGCAAGGTGCATGCTGAGCCACCAGGTGGAGGGGAAGTGGTTTCCAAGTTCATCTCCAACCCACAGGGTTCAAGGTGTGTTGGGGCCAATGTAACGACATCCTGCCTGTCAGGAACTGGCTTTTCCAGGATAGCTTTCTGCAAAAAGATGCCCTCAAGGGCTTCTCTCACCATGCACCAAGAAATGCCTAAAAACCTGAGCTGGCATCCTGGAAGACAGTATTTCAAGTCAAAGAAAAAAAGTAATATTTGTTTTCAAAATATATTGCCAGGCCCCAATTTGCCTGTAGATCCCTATACTGTGTTTATACAGGTTCTTGGTCTGAAATATTCATTTGTTTGTTTGTTTTTGTTTTTTAATCAGGAATCAAACGCAGGGCCACTTAATCACTGAGCTAGCATCCACAGCCCTTTTTATACTTTATTTTGAGACAGGGTCTTGCTATGTTGCTCAGATCCTCACTAAGTTCCTGAGGCTGGCCCCAAACTTGAAATCCTCCTGTCTCAGCCTCTCCAGTCACTGGGATTACAGGTGTATGTGCCACCACTCAGTTGTAATACCAACTTATTTTTTTTTTTTTTCGGTACTGGGCATTGAACTCAGGGGTACTTGATGACATCCCCAGTCCTCTTTTGTGTTTTATGTAGAGACAGGGTCTCACTGCTTTGTGCCTCGCCGTTGCTGAGGCTGGCTTTGAACTTGCGATTCTCCTGTCTCAGCCTCCTGAAGTGCTGAGATTACAGGTGTGTGCCACTGCACTCGGCCCAATTCTTTTTATTTTATTTTTTAGTTTTTATTTGGCACTGGAGATTAAACTCAGGGGCACTCGACCACTGAGCCACATCCCCAGCCCTATTTTGTGTTTTATGTAGAGACAGGGTCTCACTGAGTTGCTTAGCACCTGGCCTTTGCTGAGGCTGGCTTTGAACTCGCAATCCTCCTGTCTCAGCCTCCCTAAGTGCTGGGCTTACAGGCCTGTACCACCGTGCCCGGCTCAACTCTTTTGATAAGAAAAACAAATGACAATTATACCTTATTATAATCAGAGAATATTAACCCACAAGTTACTTAAAAGATTTCTGAAAATCTCTAAACTGATGCCCAATAATATCAATAGAACACTATTTAAACTACACATTCTGCCACTTTAGTTGATCCTGAAGACTTAGAGAAAACAGAAACAGAAAAGAACTGAACTAAGAGAGTCGGGCTCAAGGCCAGGTTCAGGAGATCAGACTTTCCTGCCCCTCTAGGCTTCAGAACCTTAATATTTAAGGTCCCTTTGAAAATGCTGCCAGGGAAAAGCAGGCATAACCCGTTCTGCTACTCACCATGTCTGTTTCAGTTACAGTATATGATTATGCAAATCATCTTTTCTTGAAACTCTTAAGTCACATACCTAAATATAATTGTCAAAGTAGCAGTTTTCTCAGAATTTAAAAAGTAGGGGCTGGGGTGGTGGCTCAGTGGTAGAGCGCTTGCCTAGCATGTGTGAGGCACTGGGTTCGATCCTCAGCCCCACATATAAATAAATAAAAAATAAAGGTCCATCAACAACTAAAAAAAATATTTAAAAAAATTT